>JAGWCC010000736.1:0-241743 GCA_022651775.1 Drusus annulatus
CACGTTCATAATTGAAGAAAACGATGCATGATGTTCATTAAGTATTGAGTGTATGCTAATAGAGATGGGTTACGTAAATGAAAATATTACATTATTTCTAATTTTGAAACTGTTAATTCGTGGTGGAATTCCATTTTAATGATTTAATAAAACAAATTTGTAACTTTATTCCACTTTTATTATTTTGACTGGACCAAAAAAATAGTATATAAGCCGTAGGTTAACAAACATTTGTACTAGTCTGAAGATGGCCGTCATAGGCTGAAACCGGTCCAGTCAAAATAATAAAAGTGGAATAAAGTTACAAATTTGTTTTATTAAATCATGAAAATATTACACCTTTAAAATAGTAAAACCACTCAATTTATGAAATTACCAAATGAAATTTTAAGAATTTCTTCACCTATCATATTAAGGGATGCACAGAAAGTTTTCAAATAAGCGAGCCCTCCGCGGCGCGACTTTTGTATTCAGATGCCGTTTAGGCTGCAAGAAAAATTGACAGCGAGATATTATTTTATCGGAGGTTCATGTCTTTCGGATGCCGGAAAAAACGGAGAAAATCGTGGCTTGTAAAAAAATCGAATTAACTGAAATAACACAATACTAGTTGTTGCCTGTGAAAAATCACGGGGTGTACGAGGCCTGTTCAAAAGAAAAGGTGAATTTTGAATTTTCGCGGGCTGTGTACATTCGAGTATAGATTTTTTTGTGTAATGTTGGTACACATATGTTTATCATACGTTAGCATTATCAGCCATTTTAGATTATTGGTTTGTTTTTGACAACTGGAAAGGTTAGTCACGTTTTTGTGTGTTCTTCAATTTTTTACTTTAAAAAAAATTAAAAAAAAAAACATAACAAAAAAACGATAATGAAATGTACACATCCCGCGAAAATTCAAAATTCACCTTTTCTTTTAAACAGGCCATGTATGTATGATTTGTCAGCTAAAATGCATTAAAGGTAGGTACTATGGTACTGGGTTAATGAGTTTAAAATATAGCAACCCATTAAATATGTTCAGTAAGCCATTGAACTACACCCCAGAAACCCGAGGTTGCAATGTGTCTGAATGAGGCAACGTTCATGGCTCAAACATGTTACGTTTTTTTGGCAAACCACAAACTTAAAAACTCATTTGGGCTACCATCGGCACAAAACATAAGATTAAATACAAATAATAATCATAGTTATCTAGTTCTATCGCGTCTTTTTCTCCAACTTTAACCTCATCAAGCTGCCTACCTACATCATTACATCACAACTTCAGTAGAGACAGTCTACTGGTGAAATTGTACCTATTTGCATTGGCAATCTGAGATTTAATGACTGTATAAATATGAATTTAAAGCGTTCTTTGGTCCTACGAACCGGATCGGATAAAAATTAAATAATTTCTAACGTAATGATTCATGTCATAACACAAATTTGACATGATCGTTTATAACACTAACAAAAATTATATTAAAACAAAGCGAGTTTGTCATTTATAATGTTTACTTTAATGATTTTTTTACAGTGGTTGAAAAAAAATGGTTGTTTTTAGTGTCGTATACAAGTAGATATGTGATTTAACACCGTAGAAAGTTCTGCATGCTCATTCTCTTTAATAAATCAGCGCGAGTACTACTACAGCACAAGTTACGCATCCAAATCAACTGCCAAGGAAATCCTATTTGTGCCTCTACCGGAGTAAAATCCGGGGGAACTTTGCATCCGCCCTAGACAAGGCTTTGATTGTAAAACCCTTCAGCGAGACGGGGTGTCTATTGATTTGCCCCCATTCCACCCCCGAGCCTAACAACCTCTAGAAAAGGTTCGAAACGCGGGGATGATTTTCCACATGCCATCCGCCGAAGTGTTTTAGAAATGCCAGGTGATAAGGCAGAAAGCAAAGAGTATGACAGATGATAGAGAATATTTTTTATTTGCAAGAATTTGTGTGATTCGAATAATTTATTAGATTTTATGTTAAGATACATAAAAGTGGCATAAGAAATGACAGAGAGAAATACATTTTTGAAAATCACTAGATTAATGCATCATACTGTTCGTTAAAAAAAAATAACCCCGAAGTTAATTGTGAATTATTCCAAAGTGACTATGTAATGTATGGCATAAACCTGAATATTAGTGGTCCAGTGTTTCTTTCTTGCGACTAACGTTAATGAATTCAAGTAAAAAATACTTGCATGTGGTATAGATTCATGAGATTCCATATTATCGTTATTAATTGTTGTCATCCTTTTTGTAAGCGCATTCTTTGCGTTCTATTAATAGGTATAGAAATATTCGCATCATTATCACTGCCGATTCTCCGAAAATCACTCGTCAAACATTTCACATTCATTATTGATAAATGATAAGCAAACGACTTCCATATTCAATTGAGGACGCTTAAATGTGTAGTCGATGAAGTTTATTTATTAGACGAAATGCGTAGAGTAAAAAAGGCCTTACAGAAAATATAGCACAAGCAGCAATCATTGCTAACTTGCTGGTTCAAAAACGATATCACCCATCGTGTGGGAATATGGACATTTTTCATTATTGGTTAGAGCTTCATTGATGAATTCGAAACTTTGGCTTCGTCTTGACAAAGTAAGTTTAGCTGTTGACAATTGTAAAGATAGTCACGATAACCTTACTTCAAAATCTGATCATGGATCATCACAGAAATATATGTAAGCCATCGTAGTGAACAAAAAATACATACCTGACTCAAGCTGTCTCTGAAGTCTGCTGCCGGAATAGGCCGAAACTCCTTAGACTCGTTCCTCGCATTCCTTTGGTTTCCATCTCTTCCTCTGCCTTCATCTTTCATGGAAATCTCCAAGAACTCTTTAGTCATCCTCTTCACATTCTCCGCTTCCTGCGACCTTCTATCCTGCGGTCTATTTCCATCCACCTCATCTTTCCTGGAGGCTTGTTTCTGTTCGAATCTTTCTCTCAGTTGTTCTGCTCTGGATTTGTGTTCTCGGTCAGACTCTGCGGTATCTTGGATGTCTCTGTGAAAGATGAAAGGTTTCTTGGTCTGGTGCGAAGGTTTCTCTTCCTTGATGAGAAGCTGCTCGTCGTCTTCTGTGCTGTGGTCTTCTTGACCTCTGTCAGAATCGGGAGCAGTTCTCCAGCCAACTCCTTGGACGTGTGGTTCCAGAAAAGTGGAACTTCTGGAAAAAAGAGAAATATCAAACGTTAATAAAATGAGAAGAATAAAATAAAGATAAGTATACAGACAAATTCAGAAGAGAATAGTGAGATAAAAGAATTTAAAGCTTTATTTTTTATTAACCATGACAAATACTATTTTGTTTTGCGAAGCGTTTTTTAAATGTCTGCATTTATATCATTCGAATTTAAGTGCTCATAAAGCTCCTATAAGCTGCTATTTCTTACCATAACAAGTTTGACTTTAAAGCCTTTAAAGAAGGAAAGTTGTAAATCTTCTGAAAGTTGTCAGTGTTCATCGAATCAGTCATCAATCAAAAAATCCGTCAACAGTAAAATTGTTCAGCAAGAAATAAGGAATTACTCCGCCTATTTGGTAGGTTTTGAGGCAATGACAGAGATAAAACTAGATCTGCATTATTATGCGATACAATTGAATTAAATTGGACTTAAAATTCTAATAAAACTAATTTAATTGCTTTTTAAAAACATTGTTTTGATTACTAATTAACTTTCCTTTAATGATATAACACAACATTTTTATCTCTCGCAGATTATAAACTTTAACAAAGTTATTAATAATCAACACATGTTTAAATTCCTTCTACTATACCATCATAAGGGTCAAATTTTGGAGGACTTAGCTAGCAGAGGATTGTACCCCCAACGCCTGGGGGGAAACCAGTGAATACACAATTGGACCCGAAAGATGTTATAAAACTCATATCAATAAATAAAATATCGCCTTCGTATCAATTATCCACGCCATTTCTTTTCAAAGACTTGATATCAAAATTACAGACTTGAGGGTATAGCAAGCAAAATTATCAGTTCTCGCTCTTATTCTATATCATGTATTCTGAACCAAGAATGTATACAGAATGGAGATAGTGATGAATGTAAGTAAGTCCGAAATCATGGTGTTTGAAAGAGAGAGTATCAGAACAGCGTGCAATATAGTTGAGAATGATGAATACTTGGAGCAAATGGATGGGTTTGTCTATTTAAGAAGTATGTTTACGAGAGACGGAAAGGTTGATAACGATATTGAAAGAAGGGTGAAAGCAGGAAACTCCATTAATGAAGGACTAAACGCTGTTGGCGCAAATAAAAAAATGTCCGAAGAAGCGAAGCTAGCAGTCCACAATGGGGTGCTTATACTAACCCTGATGTATAGCAGTGAGGCATCTATCTGGCAAAGGGAGGATGAAAGTAGACTAAATGCTGTAGAAATGAGATCCCTGAGGCGGTGTGCGGTAAAACCATGTATGACCGTATTGAAAAAGTGATTGAAAGAAGAAGTCGGGGCCGCCTGAGGAATACATGCCACGATCGAGTGAATCAAATACTTGAGTCGGGCCATGTGAAGAGTCAAAAAAACAGAAGAGTATGCACGAGACGATGAATGCATGTGAATGAAGCAAGGAGTGTTAGCCAAGACAGAGTTGTATGGCGGTCGGTCCTATCTGCCTGCCCCTGCTGACTGATGGTTAGTTAGTTATGTATTCTGATCTATCCATATGACTCCATAGTCACTGTTTGTATCGCGAAGACCTGTCTAGTACAAAACAAATCAAAGCTTCTAAGATTCATGCTCTCCGTGATTTACAAACCCCGTTGGATTTGGTTGCGGATGAAATAAAAGGACTAACGAGTGTACATAACTCAAATAAAGTTGCGCCGAAGTTTAGGAATGCGCCGAGACAGGGGAGGACTACTGGGGGCAAGATGCTGTGTGGGGCTGCAGGGGCAGTAGGGTAGGGACTGTAGGGTGCCCGCGTTTCATCCCTCGGCCAGGAATAATGAGACAAACAAGGAACGTTTGATAGACACCCCTTCGGCGGGCGGTTCATGTGTACGCAGTCTTGTTGTGACAGGCGAGATTCAAAGGCGCTTATTATTGTAGTTTAGTAGTACAGCCTTTGTTCGTGGAGGGATATAGCATTACTGCTTTTAACTCATAAACTCTAGAACGGTATATTATTAATACCTGAAATCATAGCTGAAATAAGATTCTTTTGATCGGTCGGTAGCTGAGTGAACAAATGCGCCGGATTCCCACCGGGCGTCGTGCGTTCAATTCCTCTGTTGGCTAAGTCCTCCATCATTGCACAAGCAATATCTTCCGCTTCTTATGATGGCAGTAGGAGTTTTTCAAATATTGTCAGGTTATTCGTAATCCGGGAATGTTTGTCTTTATTAAAAAAAAAAAAATGTTCCTTATAATTTCACGCGAGGCCGCCAACACGGACTTCTGTTTCTTCCCAGGTGCAAAACTAACTTACCGATGACGATGCCCTTGGGAAAACTTATTATTTTAATTGACTGCCTCAGTTACTAAGGTTCTTTCACGTGAATTACTTAATTTAGTTAAAAAAGTTGAAATAAACAGGCGAGGGTAAAGAGTACTAGCTTTTCTAAGACGTAAAACGTGTTTTTTTTTAAATTTATAGTTAATACCGCACCAGAGTCCCAAGTGCTCCCAACCGTCTTGGGCCAGTGAGACTATGGCATCCCCAATTGGGGAAGGTTATGAGGTTAAACGTAGTGGGGATGGGAAGGAGATGGGGTAGAAGTAGGTTGAGAAGTACTAGGCTATTCAGATCTGGTCACCAAACACGGCTAAAGCCATTTTAAGCATCGTTTCAATTGTGAATGGTGGTCTTTCACCAGGTCAATACTTAGAGCACCACTCTGGAACGTGCCACAAATATACTATTTATTATTTCAAATGAATTAAATGTGTTATGACACATATCAATAAAATAAAATGTATTTGCGCATGCCACGTTTGAACCCGCGACCTCTAGATTTGTAGTCGAGCGTCTTACCACTCAACCACGCAGCCCGTCAAATTATGATAACATCAACTTATCTTTCAGAAACCACAGACAAACGCGCTCTATCAAAAAATATCCACACTAGGAGAACAAGTATAACGTGTAGATGAACTTGAACGCTGTCGGCACCTACGACGAGCCACATTTCCGACAATCTAGTTCTTAGACGCTCCTCCCGCCACGTTAGCGGCGATGAAAGGTAGTTTGGCAAATTACCACCTCCCCGGGGGATGCTGCACACACCCCCCACAAGGGGTAACACAAGGCAGCAAGCAAGACACGACCAGGAAACAATACTGGAAGGATATTAGGGGATGAATGGAGGGGAATTGCAAGACGAAGACAGTAGACGGTGACCGATCGCCTCCACGTGGAAAAGCTTTAAAACTAAAGACCGAGGAAGAAAGAAAAGCCCCGACACAGCGGCAAATGCTTTCTGAAAGCTAAATACGAGACAATCCTGCCACTTACTGCAAATTCCGCTTACACGGATTCATACAGTTTGATAGAATCTCGTTGCCAGTACTTGTATTTGTGTTATATTCTTGGAGTTAGAATATATATGGAGAAAGAGCTAAATATTTTTACCCAACCTATACAAATTTACGATAAATCACTTTCTCCGGGTTTTTACGTCGTGAAACCGTGAGAGCGAAAGAGACAAGACAAGTTGTCACATAATGTCGCACCACTTTTAGGTATGAAAGCATGTTTTACGTCTCCCGCGTCTCCGCCCACTACATTTTGTTATGCGACATAACTCAATGGTTTTTGAGGTTATATCCTATATTTTTGTTGATAACAATACTGTGAAAGAGTGGTTATTTTTTTATTATTTTAAAAAGAAAGACAAACATTCCCGGATAACGAATAACGTGACAATATTTGAAAAACTCCTACTGCCATTATAATAAGCGGAAGATGTTGACTGTCCAATAATGGAGGACTTCACCAGCAGAGGAATTGAACGCACGACGCCTGGGTGGGAATCCGACGCTTTTGTTCACTCATCTACCGACCGGTAGTTGTACTATGGTATGTAATATATACTATAATAAAGTTATACAAATAAAGGCTACATTATGTCAACACGTGCTATGATTGGATGTAAAAAGGTGTGTCCATGAAAACACTAGCCACGCCCGAGTCAGGAAAAAATCAACAATCCTGACTACAATATTTCGCAAAGCTATTCCTCCTGGTATATTATTGAGGTTCTGAAGGTTCTATTACTACCATAATGAGTAAGGACCGAAAGGAAATTGAAGACCTACTAAAATAGCACTTGAAATTTTTCACTCATTCCATGACAAACTAGAGCAGCTTTATAAAATGCCCGACCCTAAAAAAATTATATTTCTCTTCCATAATAACACGATATTATATAAATATTGGATCATAATTCTATAATAATTCTTTTAACTCCACTATTATATTATACTACTTTAAAATTAGATTTTTTTTTGTTTTTTCTTTAGGTAATTCACTATCAAATAATTGTAGGATTTTTACGATGTAAAATGTATGTATATTTGTATCGTATCCACTGTCATTAATTATAGGATTTAGTGCCTTGCAACTTTACCTACTGTCAATGTATCATATATGGAATAATTAATGTATCAAGAGAGAGAGGTTAGTGTCTGTTGTATCATCTAGCATTGTGTAACAAATGTCTACATATTTTATATTATTCTACTTGTACTCCCTGTCACCTACCTCAGAACAGGTTCTAATAACCTAGTGAGGTAGGTAATGTAAAAAAATAATGTAAGAAACAAAACAGTTAATAAAATTAAAATATATATTATTATCCGGGTTTGCGGAAGTACAAGAATAAATCTTCCTTTGTATTTATTATTTCAATTATTATTAGGAAACTTTTGAGTTTCGTGTGTGTAGGCGTGTTTTTGTTAGATATTAATACGCACTTCCGGATTCTGTTGTTATTGTTTTAGCTTCGCTAATTCAAGAGGAAGTATTATTAATTATTTAAACGTGATTTTGTAATAACGAATGGAAAACAAAAATAAATCAACATCGTATGAATTTTTACTTATGAACCGATTTTATAGTGGTTGAATTAGTCTCCCTAATTGCTACATCATTTCAATATAATCCATAAATAATGAAGCAAAAAAGAGGTTTAGAATTAATTCGTTTGATACCAACGAGGTATTTCAATCGTTTTCCGATAATTTTAGAAAAATGGATGCTAAAATACTGGAACTATTTTTTAAAAACTTTTTATAGTTGCTACCGCACAAGAGTCCCAACTGCTCCCAACCGTTTAGAGCCAGTGAGACTAAGGCATTCCCAGTTGGGGTATGTTGTGAGGCTGAAAGTAGCGAGGAGGGGAAGGACATGGGGAAGAGGAAGGTTAGGAAGTACCTGGCTATTCAGGTCTGGTCACCAAACACGGCTAAAACCATTTCAAGCAATGTTTCGATTCTGAATGGTAGTTTTTCACCAGGGCGATACTTAAGAGTATCTACAGCTCTGAAACGTGCCACAAATATACTTATTATTTCATATGAATTAAGTGTGTTATGACACATATTAATTAAATAAAAGTTATTGGCGCACGCCGGTTTGAATCCGCGACCTCTGGATTCGTAGTCGAGCGTATTACCAAGTGGTCAAGTGACTACGGAGGCCGTCGTTCCCCTCCCCACTCCATTCAGCCTCACAACATACCTCAATCGAGGATGTGATAGTACTACTGGCTCCGGTCAGTTGGGTCTCTTGTGTGGGATTCACATAAAAAACATACACCGAATACAAAAGAAAAAAAGTATTTTAAAGGAGACAAGTAACGCGATTACGAATAAAATAGAAAAATAATAGAAATAAACGTATATTTTTTAATGGAAATGGATATGTACTCGTACAAGTTTGTAATCGGTTTGGGTAAAAATTGTTGGTATTCGATTTCTTTATAATGAAACACGGAAGCATAAAGCATCTTGATTGCTGACTTCTGAAGGAGGATATTATTTGAAAGGTTCGCGATGTTTCAAGTGTGGAATTGGTGTTAGCGAGATCAGACTTGGCGCAAGTCGACGTTCGGCGCAGTTAACAAGGTCAGCGTTTCCTGTGCCGCTCGGAGATAAAACAGATAAATGCCAACAGACATGCAGATAACTTCAATTACGTTCTTCTCCTTCCCCTTCTTGCTTTATCTCAATTTCAAGAAGAAGGCTCGGAATGGAAATCTGAAATCGAAAGCAGAGAACGGTCTTATTGTTCGGTCAAGGTTTGGATATTTGTAAGACTGATGCAATTTTCTTTGATGGTATGATCAGCGTACGATGATATAAACATAAGCAAAAAAAAGGTGAAATTCGAGTTTAGTTTAGATTTTAAGATCTATTTAAGATGTAAGGCATTTTTTTACCTGTAGTTTTCAGATATTTTTATCAATTTGTATTTAAAATTAAGTGGAGTGTTTGAGATTTTTTATGAATATTTTAGCCATACATTTAAGTTCTTACTAGCCTTTTTAAATTTAAATTATAGAGAGCTCTGATTTACAGAACCGTATTGCCTTTCATATACCTACGAGAACTACTCGATCCGATTTTTTTTTTTTTTAGTAACAATAATGTATAGATAGATTGCATGTAGTGGTAATACATGTGCAGAGTTGGCTGATGTATTTAACTGTACAGAATTTAGATATAAGAAGGCCATACTCTCCTACGTTGTTGGAAAGGCAAGAGGTCTTAAGCGACACTTAAGACCTCTTAGTCAAAAATGAGTTAAATATGCAGTTTTGATCACTTTTAGTTTCTGCATCGAATGCTCGGACTCTCGTTTTATTCTGAAGAATTCTGTGGGTCTTCAGCCATCTAAAATATATTTATCATTTGGGAGAAGGTTTGACTCAACCGACCCATGTTTGGGATTTTTGAAGTTTTTTTTCACTTCAGCTAACTCAGTGAAAGCGTTGAGTTACCTGGGTTTACTTTTTTTTTAATCAAAATCCAACTAGGTAATGATGATTTATGAAATTAGAAACTTTTAAGTGCTCTGGTGTAAACTTCCCAAAATGGCGGTCCAGCCCTTTTGGCTTTCCGGCGACGATATAGTGAATATCGCATAAGAGTGCCAACTGCTCCCAACCGTCTGGAGCCAGTGAGACTATGACATTCCCAACTGGGGTATTTGGGGAAGAGGAAGCTCGGAAAGTACCTGACTATACAGATCTGGTCACCGAACACGGCTTTAGTCATTTCAAGAAACGTTTCGATTCTGAATATTGGTCTTTCGCCAGGGCGATACTATGAGTATCTACCACTCTGGACAGACAGATACTTGAAAATCGATTGTCTTCTTTCATTCTTAACGCATACACGAAAATTACACCAATTAAAAAAAAGGTTTATCACTTTTGTATTTTTATTCAGATGTATGCAAATTATTTTTTCACACATCTAGTAAGAAAAAAAAATAATACATTTCACCATACTAGAACGAAGCATATAAGGTTACTATACACGTATATATAAATATATGTATATATAAGTAGATATGAATTGAAATCTTAAAATAAAAACCACAGGTTTTTCTTACATATTCATCACAAATCTTATGAAAAGTGTCGAAACTTGAGGCTTCTTTCAGGGCTTTCTGAAGGTTATTCAAAAGTTTTTGACCTATTTAAAACACGCTAACACGGAAATAATTCTAGGCTGTTGTAAGCGTAGTGAACAGAATCAAGAATGGGACGATTACATGGTTTGGGCATGCAGAGCGAATGAACGAAGAAAGGGGTGTGAAAATAATATATGATGCGAAGATGAATGGAAGAAGAAGTCGGGGACGTCGGAGGAAGACATGGCCCGATCAAGTGAATCAAATACTTGAATCGGTCCATATAAAAAGAATCAGAATAACAGAAGAGTACGTATAAGACGATGTATGAATGTGAATGAAGCAAAGAGTGGGTGCCAAGACAGAGTTGTATGGCGGTCCGTCCTCTCTGCCTACCCTTCCGGTTAACGACGTGATGGTTAGTTAGTTAGTAAAACGCGCTGTGTTAAAAACATGCACAGACACATTCGAATTTGTTTTCTCTGCATTATGTTATCAGTTTCTAGTGTTCAATTAATCAGTACAAGGACAGTTAATCATAAAATGTCGGTAACCGTTTCCCGCGAGTGTTCTACATTTTCTATATGTATAAAAAGCAAAGTGGAAGCCTACGTATAAATGCGGTTAATTTGCAACGTTCGTTTTGTCCGTGCTTAATGGCCATACATATCTATCGCGTACGCGTGGAAATGTAATAATTCACATTTTTCACAATCTATCCGAGTTCCCATGAAAGCGAAAACAAAGGAAAATTATCGTGCTGATTTAGATCGGGAAAACAAAGAAATATCTCAATGTATAGTGAGTGAAATATAACAAAGAAAAATGCTTGATAATTTCGAAACACTTCAATAATAGCAGTAGAATCATTAATAAATAATAATCGATTAAACTTAACGAATAGTCCCACACTTGGCAGGTTTCGGTTAAGCTCTGTAGTATTTTCTTTCCCCTCTTTTATCTATCTATTTATTATGCTATTTCGCTACGTCGTTCTCTCGCACCTGACAATTTAAAAAATTGTATTATATTTTTTTACAGTGAATACAGCAAAAGAGTCCCAACTGTTCCTAACCATCTAGAGCCAGTGAAACAATGGCATCCCCAATCGGGGCATTTTGTGAGGCTGAAATTGGTGGGAAGGGGAAGGAGATGGGGAAGAGTAAGGTCGGGAAGTACTTGGCTATTCATATTTGGTCACAAAACACGGCTCAAGCCTTTTAAAGCAATATTTTGATTCTGAATGGTGGCCTTTCACCTGGGCAATACTTAGAGTATATGCCACTCTAGAACGTGCCGCAAATATACTATATATTATTAAAAATAAATTAAATGTGTTATGACACATATTAATTAAATAAAAGTTATTGGCGCACGCCGGGTTCGAGCCCGCGAGCACTGGATTCGTAGTCGAGCGTCTTACCACTCGACCACGAAGGGCGTCAAAAGACATATTACTTTGACAATTATTATACTCAAATATAATAAAATGTATGTATCTATATTTAGTTTTATATGCACAGTTATGTCAGAAACTAGCTGATTTTCACATAAAATAAAGTAGAGTAACTTAACAAAAATTGGCTTTACTTTTTATAATCAATCAGACTAATGCCATATAAATAGTCAGTTTATTAAAGTTTTTTTTAAATGAATCGTTCAAACGATACGTAAGATTTTTTATAATTTTGTTGTTGGGCAATGTTTTTATCGTAAGAAGGTAATTTTAAATGCTTAAAAAAAAATAGACATTACGGTTTTCTTTGGCATTTGGTCTATCGGGAAATTGGCTATCATAAATACTGGCGTACAAGTCGGAACTCGAACCTGTAATATAAAGGTATTTAAAAACGAAAAATAAGTAATTTTCCTTTACTTTAGAGTTTCCAATGAATCACCCAAAATCGACAGATGAGTCACGACCATTTTATCTGTCTTTAGGAATGCGTTGCTCAACCAATACCACCAATGGGTGGAAGAGGTTATCCAAAGGGCCCTCCCTTAATGGGCCCATAAAGCCTGATGATGGCCCGGGGGTAGAACCCATCGAGGGTGGGCCGCTAATTGTTTCTGATACGACCAGGGGACAGGACACAGAGGGTAGTCGGAGGCTGCGATCTTTAAAGGAATTTCAGATAAAATAAGCGTCGATAGACGTCGGTTCGGTTGAACTCGCCCGGAGATTTTATCACTCTTTAGCAGTCCATTTCAACAATTGAAAGCTTTGAAATCTACGATAAAATCTGCTTGAGTGATTTTTGTAGAAAATTTAACATACGCTATATCAGTCTATTGACGTGAGATTAATTCGCTACCCAGGATTTGAAAGAAATTGTTGGAAATAGGGTAGAATATTGAATTTAACGATATCGACCGTAGACTATGTGGATTCAAAACGGTGAGATAAGAACATATATTATCAATCAGTAGACGTACTCGTATCCATTCACGAAATCAATCGGCTTTTATCTACAAAAATCGCAAAAAAATCGACCTGTGAAGTGACGGAAAATGTTTGTACAAAGTAAAAAACAATAAATTAAAATAATTATAAAAATAGCAGCACAATAATATAACAATATATGTATTCATGTTGAGACCTACCATATGTACATCAGTTGAGAAATATAAAAATAGTAAAGTTTTGTTAAAGCGGGAATAGACTTCAATACAATAATAGCAATAAAATATTTATAAAAAAATTAAGTATGTATCAAACAAAGAAAAGATACTTATCGTATTTGTTTAAAAGACAACATAACAATAAGCAAATAACTTATAATAATTTAATGGTACATAAGGTCAGTTCCCAAGAGCCAAGAATTTAGCGTTGGTAAGAATTTCGTCAGAGCAATTTTTTTTTATTCGTGTGGCAACATGATGAATATTAATGGAATAATGCATTCAAGAGTTCGCTGATCATATTTATTTTGAAATCCAAACAAGATCATTCGTTTATTTTGTGGGAATCGTGTTTTGTGAACATGATGAACTACTGTCTTAAACGGACTATCAGATATTTTTATTTATTAACATAATTAATTTTTATTTGCTAACATGTATAGCAATCCCGATGAATTATAAAAACTCACTCTGGGAACTATATACAGGTAAGTTACCAGAGTGGTAGATACTCTTCGTATCGCCCTGATGAAAGAACACCATTCAGAATCGAAACGTTGCTTGAAATGGCTTCATCCGTGTTTGGTGACCAGGTCTGAATAGCCAGATACTTAAAACTTTCCCCGTCTCCTTTCTCTACCCACTATTTTCGCCCTCACAACATGCCCTAAATAAAATTTGGGGTACCACAATTATACTGACTCTAGACGGTTAGCAGCATTTGGCACTCTTGTAGAGATGGTCGATATTCCTGTCCCGATTAAAAGGAACCGGTTCCAAGCCGGTCACTGGAACCGTCGATATTATATCTGTGAGGAAAACGGTTCCATTTTTTGGAAAAAAAAAACAATATCATTTGTCCGAGGAACCGTTTTTTTTTTGTTGATTTGCTAGTACTTTTTTTGGGGAAGAACTTTTGTCGATTTGCTAGTACTTTTTGATTTCAAATCTCTACCGAATAGTACTTTTTTTGGGAGGAACTTTTGTCGATTTCTTTTGTCGATTTGCTAGTACTTTTCGATTTGAATATTAAAATCTCCTTCGTGGAACTTTTATCGCACCAGGAACCGGTTCCAAAAAGAACTGGATAAATAACCGGTTCCTCGCCGGTCACCGGTAACTGGAACTTCAGGTACACCCAATTCTGATATCGTCCATCTCTACACTCTTGTTCGGTATTCATATAAAAAATAATTACTCTACGTAATTTCGTAATTCCTCGGCTGATTGCATAACTCAATGCCAAAAACCATTTGAATTTTGGTATTAGAACTTCGTTGTGCACTGTTAGCCTCGCATGTTTTCTTCTTATCTGTGACTACTGCATCTCCTTCCCCTTCCCACTACCTTCAGCCTCACAACATACCTCAATTTGACGTAGTTATGCAGAAAGCGTCCATCCCACAATTTTACAAAATCGAGTTTTACATGTTTTCCTATAGATAAATATGAAATTTATATCTGCTGAAAACATCCAAGCTCCAAATGCAATATTTTTTTTACTTTTCCACATTTAAGATATTTGATTTTAATTAAAGTTTGAAAACATTTAAATGTAGGATGACATAGGAAATACAATTATTTATAACAATTGTATTTATAATAATTCTCATAAAGAAACAACACTGATATTCACTTTACAAATGCCGTTATATGCTTTTGTATCGTCATATTTCCCAACGCCTTTTTCTCAGTTTTATCTTTTTGGGGTTGGATGCTTTCTGCATAACTAAGTCCAATTAAGGACGCCATATTCCCACTGACTACAAACGGTTGGGAGCAGTTGGGACTCTTGGGCGGAAATCACTATGAAAAGTAAAAATATTCATTTTTTAAGTAATGCATTCATTGTTGTATACATGATAAAACAGGTGTCAATAATCCATTTATTTATGTTCTACCATGTATAATATTATTCATTTATCTTTTGTTTGTTATTCATTTACTTTTGTAATTTTGTTAATTTTTTCTTGACTGTTGTTAAATAACTGGACTGAATCTAGTTGCAAGAAGGCTATAATAGCATACCTCTTTCAAAAATATTACTGTTAATTTATTGCATTATACACTCCAACTTACTTATGTTTTTGGATGCTAATCATTTACTCTATGTTATTTTTATGTCTCTATTATTTTATGTCATATATCACACTGTTATGTAAAAGCCCATGAGGGCGTATATAGTTAAATAAATAATTGAATAACCACTCTTGTATATATGTTTCGGGCATCATGCCTGTTATACCTGTATGTACTAAAATAAAATAATGTTCCACCATTGATTATCATTATGTATTATTACCGTTTTTTTTCATCTAAACCTGAATCAGACAAACCCAATAAATAATACAGATAAATCTTAAATAATTTAAATAATTCAGAATTGTTATATTTTAAAACCCATTTGTTTCAATGATTCAACCTACATCACTTCTAAACCACAAATTCTAACTCACAAATTGAACCAATTCACGTATTGCATAAAAACCCGTCTCTACGTCAATTTTTCATAGTAAAAATATTAATTGACCTTCAAACGCAGACATTCGTTTCATTTCATAAAAAGCACAGCGCGACTTGATTTCCTCGGGACCACCCCGCCGGACACCCCCGCCCCCAGCTCGAATGACCCCAAAGAGGGTTTCGCTTTGAAGGGTCGGCTAGTTGTGCGGAAAAGTCAACACAATCCGCGCAGAGAGCGCGGGGGATGAAAGAACAAGCCGAAAGGGTTGAAAGCGCAATGGGGATGAGCTTCGGGAGGATTGGAAGTATATAAAATAAAATGTTAGCGGTGGTGCAATGGATTTAAAGTGGTGTTGGGGAGGGTGTTTCGATTGCTAATGTAGATTTCTGTTCCCAAGCACCTGGCTTTGACAGATTTTGTGCGTTTAAGTGGTTTGGGGGAAGCATTTTTATTTTCATTTGTTTTACCTCATATAAGTTTTTCGGTTTTATAAAAAAAACATACATCGTTAGTGATACAACCATTAATAATAATAATACTTGGCTAATATATATAGAGCCATTTTTTGTGAAATACCACCTCAAGGACGCTTTACGAAACTTAAAAACTATGGCTTAGTTTAGTACAAAACTACCGAATACCTACAACTATTTATCTTATTGATATTTGCATAGTAATTATTTACATATCGTCGCCGGAAAGGCAAAAAGGCTGAAGCGCCATTTTGGTACATTAATACGAGAGCACTTTGAAGTTTTTTTGTTTTACAATAAAATTTATAAGTACCTGGTTAGATTTTGAAAAAAAAAGTTAACTCAGGTAACTCAATGCTCTGACCGAGTTACCTGAAGCAACAAAAAGCTAAAAAAAAGTCGCAAACTTATGTCGCTTGAGTCAAGGCTTCTCCCAAATGGTAAATATATTTTAGATGGCTGAAGCGCCACACAAGTCATCAGAACAAACGAGGGTCAGAGCATTCGATGCAGAAAAAAGAACTGATCAAAACTGCATGTTTAACTTATTTTTGATCAAAGTGTCGCTTAAGTCCTTTCGCCTTTCCAGCGACGATATACATACGACGATATGTATGTTATAGTTCTGCTAGTATGAAAAAAGTAATGATTATTGCGTGACAGCTGTTTCGGCCTTCGAAGCCACTGTAAGCAGGCCAGGTATGTGAATGACTCTTGTTTGTATGAATTTGGTCGGATTAGGTTAAGCTCGACTTAATTTTGAGAAAAAACCTTTTTTTAATTCAGGGTGGTAAATGAGTTAACTTTAATATTTGTATAGTATTATAACCGAGAAATCAGCTTTCCCGAATGGTTTTCTTGAATATTTATAAATTTTCTTTACGTCTGAAGTACAAAGCGATCAAGCCAAGCGATCTGTTCCAATCACTGCACAATGCACTCTTCAAAACTATATCCAATTTCTCAAGGCAAAGTCTCCGTGTTTGCCATAGACTACGCAAATAATGCGATACAAAAAGGATATATTAAACAGAGAAACGTCCACCGTTTCATCCCCGCCGTTGCCCGGGGTGGTTTCGAACTACCCCAGAGCATTCTGCAAAAAGTCGAAGAGACGGCAGCCCCAGGCGTCAGAATCCTGAAAATTCCAATGTCGCTTTTCCACGATGAATTGAATTGCTCCAACTTAAATATTCAGAAGTTCGGGCGGAGATTATGAAAATTTTATAAATTGAATCATGATAAGTCCCTGAATGATACCGCGATTATATTTATGGAAATAGGCCTCGCCCAAGGGCCTAATATAGTCTCAAATAATCGTTACATTTCTGGGAGAAATTACGTAAAACATAATAGGCAATTTTGTCATGCCAATCAAATTGTTAACTTGAAATCTTTCAACTTGCCGTGAAGAAGAGAAAGTGTACGGCGCTAATTTAATTTTTACACTTGAACGGTTCCGATTAATGAAAATACAAATATGTCATGAGTATAGTGAGGGTGGTCAATCCTTAAGATACGTGGTCGAGTGGGACGGTCGACTACGAATCCAGAGGTAGCGGGTTCAAACCCGGCGTGCGCAAATAAATTTTATTTAATTAATATGTGTCATAACACATTTAATTTATATTTATTTACAAATTAACGGACTAAAGTCCAATTACAAAAAAGACATAAAACACGAAATGGAAAAAAAGAGCAACAGAGAAGGAATAGCACATACATAATGAAGCGATGACAAAAATTAGGCATTCTGGACGTTGGAGAATTATACCCATAATTGGTATTGCGATGATTGAGGAACAGCAATTCATTGTTTCTGAGTCTACGGCAAGGAATATTGAACTGGATAAATTGCAACAGAGAAGGTGAGTCAATAAAACAATTAATAATTTCGTAAATGAAAATTAAATCAAAGTCTTTCACTATGAAAAAAGTATATTTGCAGCACGTTCCAGAGTTGTAGATACTTTCAGAATCGCCCTGTATTTTTTTGTAATTGGACAATAGTCCGTTATTTTATAAATAAATAATGACATTTACTTAGTAAAAATCAAAAATTTAAAATTAAAATAGAACAAGTAAAAAAATGCCCCCTTTTACAAGGAAAGCGGGTTGTTGCCTCCCTTTCGAAAATCGATATCAAGCCATCAGCTTGGCGTGCTACAAACTTACGAATGCCACCTCGTATATTCTCCGAGTGCGCTTGGCTCGAACAAAATTAGAACGTAAAGTGTCCCAATGTCCAAGCGGAAAATATACAAAAGTCATTGTTCCTTTGAACTCACGCGCACCGGCAGCAGCTATCAACAATACAAGAATAGACATATTATAATGATCTTGCTTCAGTTGGTAGATGTCAGTGTGTTTGTTATGGGGCATGCAGACATGGCGGCCGAAGTTGACCCACTTTACTTAAGTCGGGGCGTATTGTACTGGGTGTTGGGGGATATGACACTATTCTTCAATCCGGTCAGTTAAAACTGGATTATCAGCAGATACAGCTATGAAACTTGGACTATGTGACAAGGAAAGTAATTATATGTGTCAACTAAGCAATCAATTATAATAAACATTGATAAAAACAACCGCTTTTGAACAATTTATGATTTTTATTATTTTGTGGAACTACCTACACTCATAGACATAAAATACAAGACACGTCATATTCATACAAATCTTACAAAAAATGTAGCACCACTAATTTTGCACCACTAAATGTTTCGCCCGCGTATAAAAAGGATAGCCATTCAAAGAATATGTGTGTGCGGAAGAGATAGCTATACAAGGCGTGTTTCGAAGATATGTCTCTTTGACTTGGTTTAGTGCAACCATACGCGTTGTCTTAGTAACGAATCTACATTATTTAATTCATCTCAACCTACAATACGCTTTAAATTATTCGCAATATATACGTATTTTAAAGTTCTGCAAGTAATAAACTAAATAAATAAAAAAATGTTTGGACACAGATTCAGTGTTTTAAAATTGTATCATTATGTTCGATGCACGTTTAAAAAATTGACAAATAAATAAATTTAATTAAAGTGAAGGAGAATGAAATCGAGTTCTCTTTGAATGTTGATAATAAATATATCTAATAGCATTGATACCTGGGGCCCTAGCATGAAATATCGATAAAGGTTTTATCGACAATGCTGGTAATTTGGAATCGTTCTGACTGCAGATCGTCAACGAACAAACATCAGTTCACATCGACTTAATTAATTAATTAAACACGTTTAGTCAACGTCAGTTGTCCTTGGTTCGTTAGCGATCTGCAGTCAGGCTCGGGAACGATTCTAAATTACCGACATTGTCGATAAAATCTATATCGGTGTTTCGTGCTAGGGCCTCTTAACACTTTATTCATTACAGAAAAAGGTAGTTTATTTAAGGGGTGTAGAAGCAAAGCCAGCCATCTTTTTCATCCTAAATTATTTCTTGAAAAGTTAATAAAACGTTCTACAAACTTATCTTTTATGAATATGTTGATACATTCACATATTATTGTTTCAAATTATTCCTAGCTTAATGTGCACAGACATGTTTATGCACAAACTTCTCTGTTTGTTCATGATAATCATTCAAACGTTGACAATGCTACATAACTGGTTTTGTGGATTACTGCCTTTGCTTCTAAGCCCCTCATTTTATTGTTTTCAAATATCAGAAAGATACGCCGTAGACTGAGAAACAACGAATTACTGTTCCTCAATCATCACTCTACTAATTATGGGTATCATTCTCCACTGTCCAGAAGGTCGAGACTTGTTAACTCAAGCCATGGTCTTGAAACTTTTGGCACCAGTCTAAATAATTTGTCATTTTTTACGACTCTACTAAAACTTTGACTTGAACTTGGATTTGACTTGAATTTTCTTCCTAATACATATTTTGTCCTAATTTTGTTATAGTATGTTATAATGTTATTGTTTCATTATAATATTATGTATGTGCTTTTCTTTCTCTGTTGCTCTTTTTCCCATTTCATTTTATGTTTTTTTTTTTTTTGTAATTGAACAATAGTCCGTTAGTTCATAAACAAATAGGTTTTGATGATAAAGCTCTTGGCAAATTTGACATGACCAATGAATACAAAAGTGCAATTTTTACAAACGTGAATTCAAGTCGTGAGATCAACTTATTTTGAAGCATTTATGTAGGCTGCTCACATGGGGTGCGCTTACGGTTTTACTTCGGCTACCCCATGTACAAGCAATTTGAAACCCTTACAATATTATTACACGTAATTTGTGGTAGGCATATTTCGTTAGTCTTTATAAAATGAATGGCAGCCATCCATCCTTACAAAAAAAAAAACAATAAAGTTAGCCGAAGGATCGCATTCCAATTCAGATTAAAAGATGAGATTAATGCCGCCATATTTCAGTCTTTAATTGGCGACACAGCATCCCTATTACGAGACAGACAAATCGTGTTTTTTTTCCCTCGTTTCATTCCATCGCGTATCGGGTGAAATATTTTTATTGAAGATTAGTATCCATGGTCGTTTATATTGAGATAAATATCGCATGAGCCAGCTTTATTTGATATTTATAGAAGGATTGGGAAATTAGATGAAAACATTCATATCAACATAGGTACATTAACACGATTTGTATGGATTCATTATTACAAAGTTTTTATCAAAAGATTCCTATCCGCCGACAGGTTGTGATTGACAATTCACAAAAAGTTCGAACAAATCCTTGAAACTAAATTACTCGAGTATCCAAGTTAAATTAATTCAAACATTACGTGTGCGTGTTCTGAATTATTTTGTGCGAATTTTTTAAAACCTTTGTAAGGGATTGTAACGATAATATATATAATAAAACAATATTTTTGGTACCAGTCTAAATGATTTTTGTCATTATTTACGACTCTACCAAAACCTTGTTCAGGCTTTGACTTGAATGTTCTTTTTTAAATGTATATTTTTGACATTACTTCATTAAAATATAGTGTATGTGCTGTTATTTCTCTGTTTTTTTTCCCATTTCGTATTATAATGTTTTTTTGTTATCCTAAAATTATGAAATCCCGTGATTTTTGACAAGTCTGCGCTGGTGTATTTATAAAATTGAAACAGAATTCCAATATAAAATAAAAACATTTCGCATGTTTTTTTCTAGTTACTCGGAAAAACGATCTACATACGCATTTGCCTTTCATCTGTCTACCACTAATTAATAAAAACATACAAATGCAAGTGAATTAATTGAAATTAATTCCAGGTGTTTCCACATTCCGTATTTAGGAGGTGTGAATGGCGTAGGGGTGGCCGCAGCACTTGGGGTGAAATATGACAGAATATTATTAAACAAAGTGCAACCATAAACCTGATAAATAGCCCCGCGGTAGGAAATTAGCATTTTTAATCCCTTTAAGGGATGCTGCTGTCAAACGCGGAGGCGCTTCCCAAAGGGTAGGGGATGATAAAGGTCGGGATTAGTTGAAATATGAAGTTAAGGGCGCGGGTCTGCATATTTTTGAGTTTTGTAATGGTATCAATACGTGACTGGTGGCGGATTTTTAATTTCAACGTTCAACCCTTATCGATGCCGTGGTGATCGATGAAGCATTTAAAAGGGAGTAGGGTAGTGTAAATGTCCAACAAAATCAAAATCGACTTTGATTGACTGTTTCATAACATTATATTATAGTATTTATATTCCAACAAAAACTGCTAACAATAAAATATAAATGCATGTTGAACAATTACATAAAAGAGTCAACGCTATTATAATCAAAATTTATTTCTTAAAATTGTAATAAGTAATCTTTTTTCATCCTAAATAAAAATATTATTCCCAGTTGTGTCTAAAACGTATCAATGTGAAAATGTACGTAGTACGGTGTAACCGCTCCGGAAAAATATTAACAAAAAGAAAAAAGGTTAAAATAATTTCCTCTGTGAGTAAGTACGACCGTACATTAAGTGTAACTTGTCAAAGTTGGAACTGATGTTAATTGAAATTATAAAAAAAAAAACTTTAAAAATCCCAACCTACCTAATAAATTATTTACCTATAATGTGTTTTAATAGACATTATTCTATATTTGAAATGGGTAGATTAAAGCAACTCATATTTTTCTGCAATGTAAATAAATAAATACGTTTTGGCATTTTGTGACAAATTTGCGGCATCAGCTGTGTTGTTATCAAATGAAAACAAAACTACACTTGCAATGAATATTTCTGGTGCCAGATAATTATTGAGGGATAATTTTTATTTATACAACGTATCAAATCTTTCATTATAAAATTTCCCAAAACATCTATGGATAAAAAGGTGTATAAAATTAGTTTGTTTAACTTATCGGGATTGCTATGCAACAAGATATTTAAAAAATATTTCAAAAATGTACGATTCTAAGTTTTAAAACAATTTTGTGTTAGTTCATACTTGAAGGGCAATATCAAAGAAAATCTAAATTAAATTAAAACTATTTGCAAATTGATAACTTTCTAGGGTGGGTGAAAAATCTATTGCAGAAGTTTTGGAAACACTTCTAAGCGGAAGGGTTGAACATAGACACATAGAGAAATGCGGGGGTGTTTGGCAGTGAACGTATATATTATATAGGGTTGCATATGTCAGGAGTTATGCAAAACTGCCTTAACGTTCGCATTAATCTTGAATAATGGCTTATTTTATTGCCCTCATTATGCATAAACGCCAAGAGGATTTGAAAAAAATGCCGCGATGTGAAGACATAGAAATCCGATATTTAGTTAAATGATGGAGACAAACTACTAAAAATAGCATTGCAGTATGTATTTGATTGTATACGCCTTTGAGATTTTACATATAAAGGTACATTTTACAGTGATACGAGTGTGAATTATTTACTCATATGAAAAGTAAGAACATTAGTAAACACAACGTATTACATAAATTGTATTTGTTTGATTACATTAAAATTAATACTGATTGAAGTTATATGGTATTGTAGCCTTCTCGTATCTACATTCCATGCAGTTAAATACATCAGTCACCTCTGCGTATGTAGTTTTCACTGCATGCAATCTAGGTACAAGCGAGTATCTGAAAAACTTAGATGAAGGGAAGGAGAAGGTTAAGTAGTAAATGGATATCAGTCACAAAAATAATATTCAAAGAAACCTATTCTATTCTAAATGCTGGTCTCTCACTAGTAAAACACTTCTAAACCCACGACCTCTGGGCCCCAAGCCAAGGCGCTTACTCGTCTGTCACAAAGACTATCAGATTTTATTTGAGGATTTGACATTATTTGTACATTCATTATACTCGTATATACATATATAGACATATTTGCATTTGACCACAGAAGAAGAACTTTTGTAGGTCGATTGACGATTGATAGAAAACAGTTATAAAGTAAGAATGTATATTTTTTATAAACTTGGTTGTATAAAACATACATGTATCTAATGTGTTTCTAAGATGACTTTCAAAATGCGCAAAAAACCTAAAAAAACTGAAAAATCTATCTTGTCCTGTTAATGTGAATATGTTAGTTGCGAGTCACTAGTTATAAGTATTAGGCATAAGTTAGTACCTACCGTACTATTGAAGCAATCCTGCTTCAACCTCGCAATTCAACATGCCTATGCGACGAATGCAACAGCTGGGAAACGCATACTCCGATGTCGCTGATATATTTAACACGTCAATATCAAAATATAAGTCTAATTTAGTACAGTTGTTGTCATCTGGCAGAGCTAAACTAATAGTTGGACCTGTTATTTAACATTTTATTTTTTTTAGAATATTTTTGAACCTGTTATTGATTAAATATTATTAGTTATTTTCATCTACAATATTTTGTATCTGCTATTCAATACTCTTTTTATTTTTATTTTACAATATTTTTTGCACTAATGAAGTTATTGTTTAAAAAAAAATAACATTTGTATAAAAGCCTTTAACGGGAGTAAATAAATAAGTTAATATAAAGTCTAAGTTTAAATATTATGTCAATTATGCTGTAAAGCGCCCTTGAGGTGATTTTCTTGTCATGAAAACGGCGCTATATAAATCAGCCAATCATTATTATTATTTTATTACCCAATGTACTATTTATCATTGATTCAAAAGGCACAAGTTTGAGAAACATATGAATCCAGCATAGGTTAACGAGTGACCAGTGCGATAAAACAACGTAGGTACGTAAATGTTTAGCAATTATATTAAATTTCTCGACCATAAGTAGATCAAGGACCGAAGAATGGGCATTAATGGCTGTTGATTTTAATTAAATAAGACGTTTCGATAGTGTGGACCATTTGATTCACTGCCATATTGACAGGGGAGTTCGGGAACGAACAGGCGCTAGAGTAACTACTGGAAACTTGGAAACAACGCAGAGTTTTTATGTTTTTCTGAGAAGTGTGTTAAGTGTTCTGCATACATGAATTTATATAGTATCATTAAACTGTCAGTGGAGTAGCGACCGTCTAGTGGGGCCAGAAGTAGGACATTCAGAAGTCTGTCATATAATGCGAGACTTTTCGATAAAATAGTAATCAATATCCGTAGACGAAATAAAAAATAAAAAATAAACAGCAAGAAAAAAACATATAAATATATGATCGTTCGTTCGCGTTCGTTGGGAAAACTTGGGTAACCAGTTTATAATAAAAAATAATTGACGGCCTACGTGGTCGAGGGGTAAGACGTTCGACTACGAATCCAGATGATGTGGGTTCAAACCCGGCGCGAGCAAATAAATTTTATTTAATGAATATGTGTCATAACACATTTAATTGATATAAAATAATATTTAATATGTTTGCAGCACGTTCCAAGTGGTAGATACTCTTAGTATCGCCCTGGTTAAATATTACCATTCAGAATAGAAACGTTGCTTGAAATGGTTTTAACCGTGTTTGGTGATTAGATCTGAATAAACAGGTATTTCCCACCCTTCCTCTTGCCCATATTCTTCCCTTCCCAACCTTCAAACTCACAACATACCCCAATTGGGTATGCCATAGTCTCACTAGCAGTTGGGACTCTTGTGTATTACTACTACAAATTAGAGATGGTCCACAGAATATCTCTAGCACCCCTTTTTTTCTGGATCCAGGAACCTGTTTCTAAAATAACCGGTTCCAAACGTAACCGGTTCCTCGTCAGTCACCGGTTACTGGAACCGCAGGTACACCCAATTTCCGATATCAACCATCCCTACTACAAATTGTGGTTTAACGGGATAATGATGTTTGAAGAACAATAAAAAAAATACCAATGAATAAACCCAAAGAATGGCGCTACGCTACTGATAGATGCACATTAGAATATTGTACACTCGGTACCCGAGCAAATAGAGTGGTGTTTTTTGCACCCACATTATATACTCGTTTACTTCATGCAAGTACATTTTGTATAGAAAAAAGTGGCGTGCTTCTGAACGTTTGCTGCGTTTTGGGTTATCGCGTGTCCTCGTTTTGTATTTATTTGTTGTCTGGGCATCGCGCCCAAAATAAAGATCGTAAACTCGAAAAATTATAGACACTGATCTAGTCAAGGCTCGGGACTTGACGCGATATGTAAGTAGCCGCTGGAACTATTTCCATCTTGCCCACGGAAACCGAACACCACAGCGGTCCGCTCGAATCGAATGGACATTTCTGAGATAAAATATAGATCGAAACCATACGAGAAAATATCGCTGTGTGATATCGGATATTCCAGAGGGAATGCGTCCCGCGAAGATATGCGAGGAGAGACGGAGTCAGTGAAAAAATATTTATTTTTAACGATCAAACTTTTTACAAATTAAAAATTTCAATATGTTTTCGATACTAATATAACGAGATACAATGACTTTATTTATAGTTTTTGTGTTCAATTTGTAAAAACTCCATTTATGTTTTATATACTTTTATGAATTAAATTTACAATGACGAGTTGTTAACAAGTTCTGCTATTTTCAGTTTTATTTTTAGTGACAGCTGTTTCGGCGTTTAAGACAGTTTGACAATGGCCTTAAACGCCAAGCTGAAATAAAAAGCGCTGCGGTATATAAAAAAAATAAAAATAAATTTTTAAAATAAAATAAAATAAAATAAAAAAGATACAATGACATGTGTGTAACAAAATCTTACCTCAACACTCTCAGAGCAAGGGACGCTGGTAGTCAGTTTTGATGTGGCCAGACTCGGCTACAAGGCGTGGCTAGGGTATTTATACATCCATCCATAATGTGGACATAATGTATTTGTTTATTCGTATAACCACTTTTACACAGTATTTTTATACGCTCGCCTTGGTGAAAGCACCAAGACGAGTATCTACAACGTGCCGCAAACCCGCGACCTCTGGTTTGTAGTCGAGAGTCTTACCATTCGACCACGCAGGCCGTATTTGTCAATAATCCTACTATATGAACTTGATCTTAAAGACGCAGATAACGTATTCAAATAAGATATTCCATATGCGTACCAAGTAGTGTCATTTCGCAACGATACTTATTGCCTGAACATTCTACCATAAGAGGCTTTAGATTTGACCTTTCGTTGTATCCACGCTGTTAATCCCTCGCCTTGTGGAATACAAAGTTTCCTCCGCTTTAAAATATTGCGCAAGCCTTCGGTTACGTTTCCAACTCTGAATCATGACTTCCTTGTAGAGAGGAATTTGTGCTTTCATTGGCGCAAATAAAATTACGACCGTTAGCCTATGAATTTGCATTTCGCGATGCCCCGGGGCAAAGTTGATACATAACTTTGATAAAAGCGCTACGAAATTTGAATCACGATTGTAACAAAAGACGGAAAGGGCCTTTTTCGAGAGCTTTGACAGAGATTAATGAATGTTGTGATAATGTTATTTAAGTAGCTTTTTTGACAGTGAATACTTACCGAGAATCGTAAATTATATTGTATGCAAGAATTAAAAGGTGTGGGCTTGGGCGCAAAAAGAACAATCTGAAAGTATGTTGCCTATTGTATGCGAACGATGCGGTGCTGATTGCTGACAGTATGGAAGATCTACAGTTACTCGTGTCTAGGATGAACCAAGTATGTATGCAGAATGAGTTGATGATGAATGTAAGTAAGTCCAAAGTCATGGTGTTTGAAAGAGAGAGTAGCGTGCAATATAGTTGTGAATGATGAATACTTGGATCAAATGGATGAGTTTGTGTATTTAGGAAGTATGTTTACGAGAGACGGAAAGGCTGATAAGGATATTGAAAGAAGGGTGAATGCAGGAAACTCCATTAATGGAGGACTGAACGCTGTTGGCGCAAATAAGAAATGGTCCAAAGAAGCGAAGCTAGCAGTCCACAATGGAGTGCTTATACAAACCCTGATGTATGGCAGTGAGGCATGGAACTGGCAGAGGAAGGATGAAAGTAGACTGAATGCTGTGGAAATGAGATCTTTGAGACGTATGTGCGGTAAAACCATGTATGACTGTTTTAAAAATGTGGATATTCGAAAAGAATGCAAGGCTGATATGAGCATAATGGATAGGATTAAGAAAGGGACGCTTAGATGGTTTGGGCGTGTAGAGCGAATGAACGAAGAAAAGAGTGTGAATAGAATATATGATGCGAAAGTGAATGGAAGAAGAAGTCGAGGACGCCCGAGAAAGACATGGCACGATCAAGTAAATCAAATACTTGAATCGGGTCATATGAAGATGTCAGAATAACAGAAGAGTATGTATGAGACGGTGTATTAATGTAAATGAAGCAAGGAGTGTGTGCCAAGACAGAGTTATATGGCGGTACGTCTCTCTGCCTACCCCTGCGGGAAAACGGCGTGATGGTTAGTTAGTTAGTAATGAATTAGAGTACTGTCCACTGAACACATACCAAGAAGTGTGAGCAATACCTGAAAGAAAATTTTAGTCGTCAATTTACAAAAGACCGTTCGACTCCTCGGTCTCAGTAGACAGTTAGAACGACAGAATGATTTGCATGCGTGTGTGATAAAGAATGTTTTACAAGACACAGTTTTGTAGCGTTCTAACCTCCTTACGAACCCCTTCAGGGAATGGCGTGATGGTTAGTTAGTTTTTTAATTTATTTTATTATCAAACATAATACAAAGTAGATAATATAAAACAGAGATTATACACTATAGTGTAAAGTGTTATATTAATATTAATATTTTTAAATCTTACATTTCATTATAAATTATAAAGGTGTACCCTCATAAAGAAGCTGTGCTTTTGTGTATGAGGGGGTGTTATTTATTTAGTTACTAATAATTTTTTAAGTTTTCAGTGTAGTTTTTTAATTGTATTTTAAATTCTTTGAGATCATCATTAATCAATCTTATTTTTTCCGGTAAACTATTAAAGAATTTTATTCCTAGATATTTGTAACTTTGCTGACCTATTGTTTTTTTTTACATATCAGGATTGGTAATGTGCATTTTTTGTATTTTTGAATGGTTCGGTTTTATTTAAAAAATTTCTTTATATATTTTTAATGTGGCGTGGTACAAATAAAGGGTATTTAATTTGTTGACTTTAAATTCTTTAAATAAAAGTTCTGAAGGATACAAAAAAAATTATTTTTGGATTATTTTAATTCATATTTTTTGTGCGATCTAAAGGGTTTGTGTGTGATTTTTATAAGTACCGCCCCATCCTATTATACCATATTGAATTATGGATTGACAGAAAGCGAAATAGGTCATTTTTATTAATTCTTTATTAGAATATGCCTTAAACAACTAAAAATATATGTTAATTTTCAAACTCTATTTTTAAGAATAGTTATATGTGGTGACCATTTTAAGCATTGGTCGATGGTGATGCCAAGGTATTTGATAAAAGTTTTACTTTGAAATGTTTGTACATAATAAATCACAGTGGTGGTGTTTGTCATTTACTGTGGCATGAATTTTAATGTTTATTTCGAACGTTAAGTTAGGTTAGCAATACTCATTTGGGGAGTTGGAAGTAGCAGTTGGTTATTTGTGAGTTAAACTAATCTAATCCCCAGAACAATTCATGACCCTGGACAGTGCACAGGACAGTTGGAGCTTTGGAATCCGTACGGCCACTTGAGGTCTAAATGTCTGGTGTGTGGATATCTAGTTCTAGTGTCTAGTGCTAGCTGGAATTGTGTGGTTTAGAACAAACAACATTACAAGCGATCATTTGTGCAATGAACTTTAATGGTGCGTAAATGATTCTGTTTTCCAAAGGAAATTGCGTCTAAACACAAATTTATACTGCGCACTTAATGGTAAGATTCAAAATGTAGGGACATTTTTTCAAATGTAACCAAAAAAAGTTTCAGTAGCTCTATAATATTACAAAATGAGGGAGCGCTTTTATAGTCAGTATTGATGATTTTTCTCTGACTCGGCGTGGCTAGGACTAGAGCTAAGGTCTCAGAGCAATAGTATTCAAGAGAGAGCGCTACCGTAGTCAGTTTTAATGAGGTTTGCCGGACTCGGCTAGACCTGGCCGTAGCTAGTACTAAGGCTAAGGTATTAAGGTACACAGTATTGTTATAATACATCCATTTATAGCACATGTCGACATAATGTTTTTGTTTATTCAACTTTTTCACAGTATTGTTATAAAGAAAAATTTAGCATGTAACCTAATAAACCGTTATGTTTATTTATTTCGCGTAATAAAACATGTGGGCGGAGTCAACGGAGACACGTTTTAAAGCGGTGTGATAATCTGGGAGATTTTATTGTCTCTTTCTTTCGCATAACAAAACGTGGTGGGCGAAGTCGCCAGAGACGCGGGAGACGGGAAGCATGCTTACATACCGAATGGTGGTGCTATATTATATGAGAACTTTTCTTGTCTCTTTTTCTCTCACGGCTTACGACGTAAAAACCCGGAGAAAGTGATTTATCGTCCATTTATAGGTTGGGTAAACATATTTAACTCTCTCTCCATATTTATTCTTGCTATGAGGTTCTAACCGCTTCACTACGGTTATAGTCATGTTATACACTGTGTACTTTGACAATCGAAAACTCGTGCATCAGGCCAAAAATAGAATAGACAGAATAGTTATTTGAATGATATATTTCATTATCAGAATAAGCAAACACTGGATTGGCATGATTAATTAAATAAAAACACAAGTTGTTTTAATCCAATTTTATTTTTTTATATGTCTACTAGTTTCGATTCAGCTTAATCTTCATCGGGACTCGAAAATATACTAACGGAGTAGTCCCGATGAAGATTCAGCTAAATCGAAACTAGTAGATATATTTTATCTCCAATTTCTCAATTTATTGTCTACTTCAAATACATTGCTATTGCTAATTTAATCTCAAAAGGAGTATAAATCAACGTAATTTATAAATACCAATAAGGAAGTTGAGTCCATTTTTTTTATATTTTTTTATCAATATCCACCTTCAAACTTAAATATAGGCTCGTTAGTTTTTATAGTTAAATTAATTCTCAAAGTTTGAATTTTGTACACGCCGCCAAAACGGCAATATCTCAGAGGTAAGGAGCGGGGTGGGTGCGTGACGCGTTTTGTACCTTCAGAAGGGGCACCACACGGTACTTATATTTGACATCGCACATTGTCGTTATCCAGCTGTCAGTTGCATATTTGTTATTTTGTGTTTTTTCTTCAATTTTACCGCTTTTAATTTAACAAAAACCTTATAAAATGTCAGGAGATAATACGTCTTGCTATTGCATCGTACTAATGTGTAAAAATACAAGCATTACTGCAATTTTACAATCATTCAAGAAATGAAATTTTTACGTAAAAATGGTTCACCGCCATTTACTTCGCGGCATCGCATCGTACGAAAACGGTACATTTGACGTTCGACTAATATGAAGCGTTTCTATTTTATGGCGTTTTAACTAATTTTCAAGAAGGGTTTATTAATTCTGGGAATAATAATATGGAAATATACATATATATTCAAAATCTGTGTTTTTCGATCTACATGCACATATTTTTTTAAAGTCATAATATTTTTCACTCAACTTCTCTATTGATCTAACAATCGGAAATTCACTTTTCTTGACATTTTATAAAAAAGCTACGAAACATTCAAAGTTCGCTTTTGCAAAGTCGAAAATTCACAAATCAACTACTCAGCGTAGGAAAAGCGTCTTTGGGATTGTTTAGATAGCCGATGAGAAAACAAAACAAAATTACTACGCAACAGCGAAAATCGTTTTCAGCAGCAGTAACATAATGAAACGATAATATCCGCGATGAGCTTTGAAAATTAACAAGAAAATTCGTTTACAGCTGATCGTACTTGTTCGGGGAGCTTTCCAGCAAGAGTAAAGCTAATCCAAGCGCAATATTGTTGGATTTTACACCCGATATGATTAAAGTTTAAACGGTAAACATCATTTTAAAATCATCGTAAAGCAGGGATCAGCAAACACGAAACTCGTACAAGGGGGGAGGGGATCCAATATGCACTTCACTAACATTATCTCCGGTAGCAAGTTGTTTTAGATTATTTTAAAGTGTTACGGTTAATAGAATGCAGTACGATAATACGGGTGTTGCAGTAGTGGAGAGTTAGGGTTGCCACAACAATCGATGTTTCACGATGTTTTTTTTGTCACTTTAAAAAAAACAAAACTTTGAAGTTCTCAGCATCTTCTCGTGTGTAATATAACATAGTAGATGTTTAAAACACAAAAAACAATGTCGGGCCAAAATAAGTTTTTGTTCACGAACAAAAAAAAAACTCTTGAAATTCGTTAATTTTTTCCTTAACCTTCAATTTATAATAATTCAATAAAAAATAAATGTATGTCTTAAAATAAAATAAATATGAATTAATTAAATTATAAAAATTCAAATCCGGTCAAGTAACAAAAATAATACTTCTTTAAACGTCATTTTTGTGAAATATTACCTCAAAGGCGCTTTAAAATAGTTAAAAACTATTGCTAAACTTACTATTAAACTATCGGAATACCCAAAAACTATTGCAAGAATAACCTTTTCTTTATCGATATTTACATATTATGTCGCTGGCTGTGAAAAAGTTTCGGACTTTTCATTTTGTATGGTATATGATGACAAAGATGGCAGTCAAATCGTAGGAAAAAAATGATATTAATAATTTTCGAATGAACAATGAGATCGATTAAAATGCCGGTTTCTTATAAGGTCTCGATGGCTTAATTGGCAGAAGCGTTACTCTCGGATAGAGTAGAGGTTCCGAGTTCGAGTCTCGGTCGCAACCGTTATTTTTCCTGTTTCATATTTACGTTGCAGATTATTGATATTATTTCAATTATTAATACAATAACATTAATTTAGATACTGAGAAAAAACATTCCAGTTAAGATTTGTTACATAAAATTGTTGTTCAATGAATATTGGCATGGCTATTGAGTTCGATGTTACAAAACACCAAACTTCAGAAAAACAATAATCGCGTCCTTAACTACGGCAGTTAGTAGAAAGCCATTAGATAACGCGAGGGGGTAAATGGGGAAGCAGTGTTAGTGATGCAGCGAGGGGTCACGGGAAGACCACCGCGGGTAGGTTTATAGTTTATTAGGGGATGGTCTGGCCAGATAACGTCTGGACCACTTCTCGGGAGGTTGGAGATAGGGTGGCTTATCTACAGAATGGATGGAAATCTTTGTTTGAATATTTAATTATGTATGAGAAATGTGAGCACTGCATTAAATGTCATAATTTATAATGGTAGTATCTTCATCAGAAACAATTATAAAGGTAATCACTTTGAATATGGTGATGAAATCGCAGTAAGTATGGTAGAAACCATAATTTTCTAAAAACTAAAAGCACACAACCCTGTGTCAACGTAAGACCAATACTATCAAAATTAGAAGATTAAACTAGAAGAATAATGTGATCATTCATAATAAAACGGATAAAATTTTAAAGAGCGTCTTCTCCTAGTTTCGATACATAATTGGATATTTCAAAGCCCCAAAGCTCACGAGAGAAATTAAATTGGCAGTTGAAAATAGATTCGATGATCTTAAAAATCTTTAGAAATTTCAGAATACCAGAGCTCATCGTTTGAGGTTTATTTGCTTTAGACAAAAAACGAATTATCTGCTTTATGGTTAAGAACATAAAACAGAACAATCATACCAAAACTAATACTAACTCGTACGTATGAGTGTACTTTTCAAAATTAGAACTGACAAATATGTTAATTATTAATTTTAAAAAACTTTCCAAATCCCTACGTACTTAATAAAGTACCTACCTATAATGTATTTTAGCAGAAATTATTCTATATTTGAAACTGAATTCTTATTTTGTCTTGATGATTTTTTACTAGTTATACAAATAATAATAATAAAAATAGTAATAATAATATATTTTTTAAATATATCAAAAGCTCAATGGAATCACTTTTTTGCAAATTCGAATCATTTTCAGATGCTTCAGTTCTTCGATCCCTCCTGTATGTCAAAACCAAACACCAAACTAGAGATAACACTGACCTGTCTGTGCTGCAATAAGGGCTGCAACTAGCAAGTAGTAGTAACCCCCCCCATACACGTACGGATAGGGGAAGTTTAGCACAGTTAAATAAGGGACGTTATCATTTATAAATAACTTTTGTAATAAAGAGATCATATTTCATATAATCATTTAGATATAATGTATAGTTCAATACTTAGTGGTAAGATAAGAAAAAAAGATAAATTTATGAGTCCTTGACGCCTCGATAATTTATTATATAAGAAGATTACAGAGGATTCTATTTATGTAGTATATATAATCTGTGAAGTATATTTTTTTATGTTTATCCGTTGATAATAAAGCACTAAAAAAGTAATATATTTTATTTATTGCATAGGAATCCTTAGAATATACCTAACTCCCAAATTCCCTTGTGATAAGGATGTTTGTTTTTACAAAATGATATAAGTGTTATTTTTTACCTACTTAGTGTTTTTTTTTCTGAAAAAATCGTACCACATTATGAAATAAAATACTGCACCTGAAGAAGGCAGGGTTCTGAGTAAAATCGGTTAAAATCAACCTTATTTTTGAGTATAATGTAAGCTTACAATCTGGTACAAAATATTTCAAAGCATATAAGAGGATTTGAATTAGGTTTATACTTTATTTTGATATTATTTATTGAAACAATATCAATAATTTTAAACGAAATATGAAACAAGAAGATTTAGAGAATAAAGATAAGGTTCAGAGTTTAAGTCGCAACCTAATCTTCATTTTTATTTGTGATAATGGTATATTTGGTTTTAAACCACTTTATTATCTGATAATATTAATACGCTAAGCCGTTTTCTGTACACAATTTGTTAGATCGCCGCGTAGGGCAAAAACAACACTGGTAATTTTCGCTCACACGTAAAAAAGTTTGAAATTTTAATCCGATTACGCTACTTCACGATTTACTCACCATGTCCCTTTTGACGTGTGTATCAAGACTAAACTAGTTATCGATTATTATACGCGTACACGTGTGTCAACTAGTTTCGGTAAAAACGCTTACCTTCTTATGGACAATATAATAAAAACTTATATTATATTTTATATATTTATGTTATGTTGTTTTGAAGAAGGTTAGTGTTTTAACCAAAACTGGTTGACACATGCACATGTATAATAATATAGTATTAAAACAAAATATACTATTATTTTAATTATAATGTCAGGCCACAACGTCTTTGCTTTCTTTGAAAATGTAATATTTTATTTTTTTGTGTCCTCCTTTACCTTTATTTTACCTTATGTTGCATATTTCGTATGATTTATTTATTGAATTTTCTACACTGAAAAGGGTTCATCGGACAGAGAAAAATACTTTCTTGTGACTATAGTCTATTTTGACCCCCAAATGAATCACACTATTATATCACAAATGAAAAGAACTTTCATGTTCAAACGCAAGGAGCCACAGTAGCATCTAAGTATGCATAACTAACAACTCACTTTCGTTATAATTGAAGTACGTTTTTACTTTCTCTCTCAAATGCAAATGTGTATGTGCATCCACACGGTTAACAATGCAATTACAATATATCCCAACGCCACACTCACACGACTATGGCCCTGCGAGGTTTATCACGGCCAGATGTTACCACTGTTTTACTCTCCTATGGCCCGAGGACTATTTTAAAAACCGCACTCACGCCCGTCTCCCCAATAAATTGATTAGCACCGCCACTGCTCCCGCCATACGAAAATACATTCGGGAGCCGACGCCAGCCAACTATCTACGTACTACAGACGGCCAGTGGCGGCGGACTGGGGGTTGGGACGGTTGTCGGGGGGCGGTCGACGGGGAAATTATAAACCATTTTGTTGTCCGCCAGCCATTTCCTGCTGATAACATTTTCGTAAATTCGTTTATCGGTCGAATTAATGTCAAATAAATACGTTAATTGAACTGAGATACGAAATTAAGTTGTGAGAAAAATTCAAATCTACGTGGATTTCGATGTCAAAATAAACCTTTGTGAAAAAAACATGTTTTCTATTTAAACCTATTTTTTTGAAAATTCCTTAACTTTTAACGAAATGCGAAGTGGGGCGACACATCATTATTTGTTGAAAGGAGAAGAAATAATGTTTATTTGCTGTAACGCCGCAAAAATTCAAAATATCACGGAATGTAGTGATGGGAGGACTAACTAACTAACTTACCATCACACCGTTTCTCCGCAGGGGTAGGCAGAGAGGACAGACCGCCATATAACTCTGTCTTGGCACACACTCCTCGCTGCGTTCACATTCATACATCGTCTCATACATACTCTTCTGTTATTCTGACTCTTCACGTGACCCGATTCAAGTATTTGATTCACTTGATCGTGCCATGTCTTCTTCGGGCGTTCCCGACTTCTTCTTCCATTTACTTCCGCATCATATATTCTTTTCACACTCCTTTCTTCGTTCATTCGCTCTACATGCTCAAACCATCTAAGCGTCCCTTTCTTGATCCTATTCACTACGCTTACATCAGCGTTGCATTCTTTCCGGATATCCAAATTTTTAACACGGTCATACATGGTTTTACCGCACATACGTCTCAGGGATCTCATATCCACAGCATTCAGTCTACTTTCATCCTTCCTCTACCAGTTCTATGCCTCACTGCCATACATCAAGGTTGGTATAAACACTCCATAGTGAACTGCTAGCTTCGCTTCTTTGAACAATTAGTAATAGGAGGAGAAATAATAACATATTATTTTTTTATATAAAGGGAGCAAGTCAGTACTCGTTGAGAGTGTCAAACTCGGTCAGTCAAACTGCTAGCCAAGCATCCTACATAATGAATTATCGATCACAAAAAAATATATGTCTATGATCATTCAATCCAATGTGTATATGTAACTATCCCTTCAATCATCAAAAGCATAAAACGCGATACTCACAGCTCGTAGGTACTAGGATATATTCGAACAGTGCTAAATAATTTGTTTGGCAGATCAAAAAAATTAAAATCAACCACCGCAATTCATCATCGTAAGTAACAAGGCTCGCAACAGTGACCATAGATGTCACCACATACCGTCACGAACAGCTGTTTCTGACGTTTGACAGTTGTGTGGAACCCCCGTCAGACCGGAAGAGGGAGGAGAAAGGGGAGGCGCTGGCAGACCGATCGCTAAACGGGGGGAAAATGGCTGTCAAATGGAATGAAGATATTCTGCATTTGAATTCAAACGATTCGAAATATACTATTATTATTTGAACGCCTTCATCAGTTCAAACTATTTTATAGACGAGTTAAAAGATATTTCAAAAACAAAAATCACAAAACTTTTTATTTTCTATTTTTTTTTTTTTAAAGACACACATTCCCAGGTTACGAATAACCTGACCATATTTGAAAAACTCTTACTACCATCATAATAAGCGGAAAATGTTGCTTGTCCAATGATTGAGGACTTAGCTAGTGGAGAAATTGAATCCACGACGCCCGGGTAGGAATCCTGCGCGTTTGTCCACTCAGCTACTAACTTGATTACTTAAAACCCTCTAAAAATTATGTGTGAGATACTATCTTACTACCCTACTGTCCGGAGACAGTGGGATTATGACATCCCAAATCTAGAAATGTTGTGAGGTGCAAAGAGGGCCATGAAATAGATTACGTAAGATTATTCAGATCACCAAGGCGATACTAAGAGTATATTTACACTCAAGGGGTTCTAGCACGAAATAGTGATATAGATTTTATCGACAACGTCGATAAGTTGGAATTGTTCCAGAGTCCGAATGCAGATCATCAACGAACAAACGACAAATCAACTAAAGATGCATAATTTATTGATGTAACCTGTCGTTCGCTCGTTGGCGATCTGCAGTTGGTCGGGAACTTGGAGAAACAATGTATGGAGAGAGAGCTAATTATTTTTACCCAACCGATACAAACTTACGATAAATAACTTTCACCGGGTTTTTACGTCGTACACCATTAGAGAGAAAGAGACAACAAATATAATACTTCGCTTATACGTACTGTCACAATGATCTTGGGCTCCTGGGTCACCGCGGGACTCCGCCCACATTTTTTATTATGCCACTAAACTTGACACAACTAAACGGTTTTTTAGGTTAGATGCTATATTTTTGTTGATATCAATACTGTGAAAAAGTGGTTATACGAATAAACATAAACATTATATCGGTATGTGATATGAATGGATGTATAAATACCCTAGCCTTGGTCTTAGTCACGCCCAGGTCCGCCAAGTCAGTAAATATCATCAAAAACTGACTACACTGCCTTGGATTGATACCACTCTATACTATATACTCTAAGGTCGGGAACGATTCCAAATTACCGACATTGTCGATAAAATCTATATCGATGTTTCGTGCTAGGGCCCCAGACAGAAGTTCAAATATACTAGTTAAATATAATAATAATATTTGGATGATTTGTATAGCGCCGTTTTTGTGAAAAATCACCCCAAGGGCGCTGTACGGGGCTTATTTTCTATTATTACATATTAATTTCTAGTTTATATACTAACATATAGTATATAAACTAGGAATATAAAAAAATAACAAGAAAAACATTTTAAAATAAAACATTAATATAAGGTATACCATTAAATTCTTGTACTCCGTGAATTTCGGGCCAAGAATCAAAGATTTTACTGCTCTATCATTTACTATAGAATATTTATTTGACTTATTGTTTATTGCATTCAAAGAAATATTGCGATACTAATCAGTCATATATTTATTCTTTAATACTTTCAGGTACAACTGTCTTTATATACTCGAACGTACAAATCTAGCCAAAAGGCATTGTTATGTATCTGCCCTGAAACGAGATAATATCATTTCATCTGAAAATGTATTTTAACTGGCAAAGTTTCAAACGAAAATAAAATAGGAAATTCCCTTTCCCGATGTCTTCGAGGAAAATATGGCAAGCGAAGGAAATTTCGTTGGGAAAGTTGAAAGAATTCCAATATCGAATTATTTCTGAGAATTAGGAAGACTGAGGAGATAAAAGTTTGGTTTTCTTGTACGAAATGGATACCTCAGGTAGAATTTAATTAAATAATAATGGCGGATGAAACTTTTGAGGTTTTCCTTGTCGTAAATGGTTAAAAAACGTATTTGGAATTCACGAACCACGCTCGCTCAGGGTGATCCGATGATGGGAAAATTGATGGAAAATGAGGAAAATTTATATAAGAAACAAGAAGGTTTTTTTTTTGTATTAAACACGAACACAATTTTTATTTGCCACCTTAAAATTCTTTGTTTTTTTTTTAATCTGTCTGGAATTTATTGGTCAAAGCATAATTTTTCATCACGAGCTACGGAGCTACGAAAAGTCAATTTAAAGGTTTAAAAATAAGACAAGTAGCCAATGTAGCCATATCAAGAGTGGTAGATACTGTTTAGTTTTGCCCTAGCGAAAGACCACCATTCAGAATCAAAACGTTGCTTGAAATGGATTAAGTCATGTTTGGTGAACAGATCTCAATAGAAAACCTTCCTCTTCTCATTTCCTTCCCTTCCCCACTTCCCAGTCTTATGACATACCCCAATTGGCGATGCCATAGTTGCAGTAGCTCCGGACAGGTAGGACTCGGTGCGGTATTTACAACAACAACAAAAATTGATTGTTGCATATTTTTCATTTTTTCAACAAGAAAAAATATTTCAACAAATGAGTTGAAATCTCGAGCGAAACCGGTTTTTAACAATTAGTAACTTTATAAATCATTCTGTAGAGCAATGAAGAACAATTCGTTTTATCATTCAGACTGGTTTGCCTGACATAAGGTGAAACCGGTCAGATCGTAATAAAAAATAGTGGAATAAAGTTAAAATTTGGTATTATTAAATTATTTAAATGGAGTTTCAGACTTGGAAATAACATTTAGTTTTCTTATTTTTTTCGAATGACCGAAGAAAGGAGTGTGTAAAGAATATATGATGCGAAAGTGAATGGAAGAAGAAGTCGAGGACGCCCGAGAAAGACATGGCAAGATTAAGTAAATCAAATACTTGAATCGAGACATGTGAAGAGTCAGAATAACAGAGGAGCATGAATGCATGTGATTGAAGCAAGAAGTGTGTGCCAAGACAGAGTTGTCTGTCACCTCTCTGCCTACCTTTGCGGGGAAACGGCGTGATGGTTAGTTAGTTAGTTTTGTTTTATAAAACAAACAAAGAACGTTATTTGAACAAGTATAGAACGACGTGGAATAAATGACACATATTTGTGTTTGTTATTTTATTAGGGAGATACCGAGCATTACGTTCAACTCGGAAATAGTGCAAATAATGAGGATTTACTGTATCCTGCCTCAAACGATTGAAAATGGGCAAAGATTTGGAGCATTTCACAGGCTGTAATGCCAGGCGAGCAGAATAATCGAGCTGAGCTTAAGGCTCGTGAGGGAGGCTTTAGGAAGCTTTGAAGGCTCGCCGCCACGGAGAGGTGGCTCGGCCGATATGCGGATTAGCGCCAGCAGCCTCCGTGCAGCCTGCAAGCCCCGGGGGAGACTAAATACTAAGTAATTAATTGTATGGGGTGTGGTATTTCCAGAGGCAAATTTCGTTTTTTTATGTGATGCTGCACAGGAGTCCCGTCTGCTCTGCCAGGAGCTAGTGGGATTACGGCATCTTTAGTGGAAGATTTTTATTTTATTTTTTATAGTAAATATTATTATTTATCTTTGAAATTTTGACCTACCTCACTAGGTTTTTAGAATATGTTCTGAGGTAGGTGACAGTGAATGCATATAAATATAGATTATGTAAAAGCAAAACTTGTGTACATATAAATATGAGCATATACATGTACGAATTAAAGTTTTTTTTTTGTTTAAGTTCTAAGAAACATTATCAACATATGTGTGAATAGATAAAGAGAATTTTGTTAAATTAAAATTAATAAAAACGAATGATAGAATTTTAAAAAAGAATAGTACATATATACTGCTTAAATATACATAAAATGTATACATATAGTTGATTACGCACAATTGTTCCAAGTGCTCTCAAGTGTCTGGAGCCAGTGAGACTGTGGTATCCACAATCGGGGTGTGTTGTGATGCTGAAGGTAGTGGGGAGGGGAAGGAGATAGGGAAGAGGAAGGTTGGTAAGTACCAGAATATTTAGATCTGGTCACCAAACACGGCTATAGCCATTTCAAGCAAGTTTTTGATTGTGAATGGTAATCTTTCACCAGGGCGATACTTCTAGTATCTACCACTCTGAAATGTGCCGAAAATATAGTATATATTATTTTATATTAATTAAATGTGTTATGAGTTATGACGCATGTTAATAAAATTAGATTTATTTGCAAACGTCGGGCTTGAACCTGCAATCTCTGGATTCGAAGCCGAGCGCCTTAAAACTCGAAAAAGGGAGGCTTTCAAATGGTTATCTCTCACCAGGTGATACTGAGAATCTACTGCTCTATAATGTGATGGAAACATTTTTTATATTGCAAATCAATTCCACAGATTTAAAGCCATTTTTGTTATTTCGATCGAACCTAATGATCAACAACAATGGATGTATTCTTAAACTAGTTTTTTTTTTACATAATCCCAAGTTTTAATTTATTTTATTGTTACCCGTCTCCGAACAAACGACGTCTAGTGAGACGGGTAAAGTAAGTGTATTTGTAATAACCGATGTAATGCCAATAAACGCCCGAGTTGCCAGCAGTGAAATTAAATGATAATCACAAAACCCGGACCTGGCAGCACGGAAATAATTAATTTAAAATACATGTTTAGTATATTTTTGCACAGTGTGGGAATTGAACCTGTAACTTTCAGAAGACGTCTAATCTCACTAAATGTACTACTCTGCAAAAATAATATTTGGTTAACGTGGTATTATTTTCAGTTTAATGTGTGTACCTTGAAGAAACAAAATATGGAGAGAGCTAATTATTTTTACCCAACCTATACAAACTTGCGATAAATCACTTTCTCCGGGTTTTTACGTCGTACACCATGAGAGAGAAAGAGACAACAAATATAATACTCCGCTTCTACGTACTGTCACAACGATCTTGGGCTCCTGGGTAACCGCGGGACTCCGCCCACATTTTTTACTATGCCACTAAACTTGACACAACTAAACGGTTTTTTAGGTTAGATGCTATATTTTTGTTGATATCAATACTGTGAAAAAGTGGTTACACGAATAAACAAAAACATTATGTAGAAATGTGATATGAATGGATGTATAAATCCCTAGCCTTGGTCTTAGCCACGCCTAGGTCCGCCGAGTCAGGTAAAAATCATCAAAAACTGACTACACTGCTTTGGATTGATACCACTCTATATACTCTAAGGTGTGTACCAATCAGGGTATCGATGTGTAGATAACTAATAACAATAAGGAATTTTTGGCCAGGAACCTAAGACTAAAAAATAGGCGGTTAATGGTCACGGTAACGCGCGTTACAAACATTGAATTGATATTGAAGTTAAATAGACAATAACGTGTTTTGCATCTTATTGCAAATATAAATAAAGACTTGTCGTGGTATTAGAATTTCGATGACAAATAAATAAATAAAAACATTACATAATGAAATTTAACTAACGCGTTCATGATAAACTCATTGCCTGCAAGATTCTCGGTGTATTTTACAATTTTAATGGCATAAGTACACAAAGGAGGTATCGTAAAGCAGTGCTTCTAGACCTGTATTTATTTTTAGTATTTATTTACTTGATTCGCGACTACCATTCAGGGAGATTACCAACAAAAAAATATAAAAATTGATTTACTTGCTTACAAAGCATTATGAAATCAATACTAGATCTTCTTCAAGTTAAAATAGTGCAATACTTCTGTTCATTTTCTACTTCAATTCTGCGATTAACGAAATATTTTTCGCACAATCCACAGTTCGACGTGTTTTGGAGTGTTTTATTTGTTCATGATTTTATACGGGACTATTGTTGTGATATTTTTTGTTGGACTTTGGTGACAATCGCTTTAATTTTCTAAAATAATTACAAACATTGATTTCTTTGTTTGTTTTGTCTGGCGTACCACACTAGTTTTTCGGAGTGTTGTTTTGATCATAATATATAAGATTTAATTATTTTTTTGTATTAATAATAATTGTCCATTTTAATTTTTTTTCAATTTTTATAACAATAATAAAATTATTTATTAATAATAATTGTTATAATTTTACATTTCCCTCTTAAGGTGGCGCTACTATATTTTACAAACCTCATACGGCCGCTTCTAACGGGTTTACATAAAGCTTGGGCTGACTTCAATTCAGAATTTCAGTGGTACTTCAATTGAAGGGTTTACCGTGAAGGGTTCATTTTAAAGATCTAGCAGTTTCTGAAGCTTTTACAAAACTTTGAAGTTTTTCCCAACGCTAGCTCCCTCGATATAATATTTCATAGAAATATATGTATTTCTTTAATGGTGCAATAAAACGCGACAACCAGCCATTATTAGCCTAGTTTAAGAAACATTGTATTTGAGTACCATAGCGCAAAAGTTAACGCTAACGAAGTAAAAGCCCTTTGACTTCGCAGAGGTAATTTTCTAAACCAACAGCCGTATGGAAAGGCTATTAGGAGATATTTCGCTTAAACCAACAAGATATCAAAGGGCTTCCATTCCAAAACAATCAAAACAAGGCATTTATGAAGCCTCTTACTAAAGAGGCAAATATGTTTTTTCACGAACCAACGTTAATAGTATTTTGGAGTTGTTTTGAACATTTAACTTCAAGAAGAAAGTCACGGCGAGATTTGGGTGGATTTTAAATTATTAAACCATAATGAGAACAAAACTTAAATGGAGGAAATATTTAACAAAGTTTAATACGACGTGGAAAGAGTGGGTATATTTACTTTGTCTCAAATCGTCCAAGCGATAGGATAAAACCAACTTTAGTCAATCTTTAATGTATAAATAAAACAGATAAACTTAAAAAATAAAACAGATGAACTTTGTTTATAACCACTTTTGTTATTCAATATTCTGTTGACCGGTTTCGGAAGCACCCTTCCATCATCAGGACAATATTAAAATAATAAAAGTGGTTATAAACATAAAATAAAAGTGGTCATAAACAAAGTTCATCTATTTTATTTATAAATATGGCAAGCCACAAAGTAAATGCTTTTTACGAAAACAGATAAACTAGGTTTATAACCACTTTTATTTTTTAATATTATGTCGACCGGTTTCGGAAGCACCCTTCCATCTTCAGGACAATGTTAAAATTAACCTAAAATACAAAATACTGAGATACATATACATATTAAGGAGTTGGAATGGGAAGGAGAAGGGGTAATTGAGGGGATTATGGGAATAACAGAGCGGTTTACTGGAAATATATCTAGGATAAGATAAATTAATAAATTATCTTTTATGTGGCCAAAATTGAGAGAGAATGGGGAAAAATGTAAGGTGAGTGTTGAAAAAATTGTTAAGGAGGAAGAAGGGTAATATGAAGGTTAGTACATCTCTGGATTGTCAGATCTGATCACTCGACATGGTTACTAAATTTGATTAATTCGATCTTTTTTGTCCATATTTACGACAGGCCGGTACAATGTGTCCTACGTAATACGTGAGAAGTGATTGATGACTTCTCCCGTTCCCGCAAAGGTCCGGACTCGGCCTATAACGTACAGTGTAAATCAATAATCACGGGTAATAAAACAGAATGCCGACATCTGCGGATATCGATTAAATAATAACGTATTAGAACTGGCAGAGGAAGGATGAAAATAGACTGAATGCTGTGGAAATGAGATCCCTGAGACGTATGTGCGGTAAAACCATTTACGACCGTGTTAAAAATGTGGATTTCGGAAAGAATGCAAGGCTGATGTAAGCGTAATGAATAGGATCAAGAAAGAGACGCTTAGATGGTTTGGGCATGTAGAGCGAATGAACGAAGAAAGGAGTGTGAAAATAATATATGACGCGAAAGTGAATGGAAGAAGAAGTCGAGGACGCCCGAGAAAGACATGGCACGATCAAGTGAATCAAATACTTGAATCGGGTCACGTAAAGAGTCAGAATAAACAGAAGAGTATGTATGAAACGATGTATGAATGTGAATGAAGCAAGAAGTGTGTGTCAAGACAGAGTTGTATGGCGGTCCATCCTCTCTGCCTACCCCTGCAGAGAAACGGCGTGATGGCTAGTTAGCTAGTTAGTTAGTGGAGAGTCAGAATAACAGAAGAGTATGTATGAGACGATGTATGAATGTGAAGAAAGCGAGGAGTGTGTGCCAAGACAGAGATAGATATATGGCGGTCTCTCTGCCTACCTCTGCGGAGAAACGGCGTGATGGTTGGGTAGTTAATAACGTATTGGTGTACGATTTTTTTTATTAAAATCGTTGTTTTCCAAGGTACCTACAGATGTACTCAAAAATCATCCGCACATTAAACAAAACGAGAAAATACATGTTCAAAAATATGTTCTGAAAATAAAAATTTGAATTTAAGAATGTTACGTGCTCACATCACAACCGAAATAATATTGCTTTGTGTAGTACTCAAATGAATTTTTATGCTTTTAAGTCAACTCATGCAGGCGTAAGGTGAGTATAGGGCTATGAATCCTAGGTGCTAAGCAGTCGACAAGACACGTACCAAGAGCATCAGGATTGATGATGGAACGTCGGATATGACGTCATTACTCCTGTTGTCAGACTGAGGAAATTACGTCTGCAACGAGGGACTTGGCAAGAGTTTAAAGTTGTTTTGCGAGCTGTGAATCAGGTTATGTCGAGTAAACGCATATTAAAGTATTTAAGAAAACAGTTAATAAATATGTATTACTATTTTTGTTTTTAATCCATCATGTTCTGTGTTAGTAGCTTAGAAGTGGTGTTTAACTCCTTTAAGCCAGAGTTGAATTCTGACAAAAATTGATAAACGGTTTTCTTTTTAATTATTTTTTAGTCTTAACTGCTTCCAACTGTCTAGAGTCTGCAGTAACAATATATGGAGAGAGAGCTAACTCTTTTTACCCAACCTATACAAATTTGGGATAAATCACTTTCTCTGGGTTTTTACGTCGTACGTCGTGAGAAATAAAGAGACAGCAAATTTTGACAAATTATCACACCCCGTTTAAGTACTGTAAGGATGATCTTAGTGTCCCCGTCGACTCCGCCCACACGTTTGCATGTGTGACATAAATGTACATATGTCAGCAGGTGTCCGGGTTTTTACGTCGTACACCATGAGAGAGAGAGAGACAACAAAAATAACACACCACTTTTATGTACTATGAGGATAATCTTGGTCTCCCGCGTCTCCGGGGACTCGGCCCACATTTTTTGATATGCGACTAAACTGGACACAACTAAACGGTTTTTTAGGTTATATGCTATATTTTTTATGATTACAATACTGTGAAAAAGTGGTTATATGAGTAACAAAAATCATTATGTCGACGTGTGCTATGAATGGATGTATAAATACCATAGCCCTAGTCCTAGCCACGCCCAGGTCTGCCGAGTCCGGCAAAAATTATCAAAAACTGACGACACTGCCTTGGATAGGTACCACTCTACGCACTCTAAGCTTGTATATCATTGCTCTGAGGCTCTGTGGTTTAGAGCATAGATTCTTAACGTGGGCGATAACACCCCCTTGTGGGCGTTTGAGACTTTCAGGGGGGCAGTAGAAGATACTAGATAATACTTCTGAATATAATTAAGTATGCGTTTTAATTGTTCTCATTGAAACATTCATCTTTAAACTCAGTAATAGGATAGGAGTCATACCTTATCTTACAAATATAATATTACAGTGTAATAAACGTTTAAATATAATCGTGGCAATAGCTGTTTCAGATTCACGACAGATGGTAAGTAAAAAAAATTGAGAAGGGAAAAAAAAAATATTCATCAAATGGGCGGTGGGCAAAACAAGGTTGAGAACCTATGGTCAGTGAGCCAGTGAGACTATGTCATCCCCAATCAGGGTATTATTTGAGGCCGAAAGTAGTGGGGAAAGTAAGGAGATGGATAAGATGAAGGTTTAAAAGTATCTGGCTATTCAGATCTGGTCACCAAATACGGCGAAAGCGATTTCAAGCAAAGTTCCGATTCTGAATGGTGGTCTTTCGCCAGGGCGATACTAAGAGTGTCTACCACTCTGGAACGTGCCGTAAATATACTGTATATTATTTTAAATGATTTATGAATATGTAAATTAAATAAAAGGTAGTTGCGAACGCCGGGCTCGAACCCGCGACCTCTGGATTCGCAGTCGAGTATCTTTCCACTCGACCACGGGGGCCGTCATATTAACCCTAGGTATCTTAACTCATCATATCACTATCCGGCCATTTCCTCGCAAACACAAAAGTAGACATTAGACAGAAGAGACACACTCCTTGCTTCACACATAGCCGTATATTATTACGACTCTTGACATGACCCAACTCAAAGCACTTCATTCCCTTGATTGTACAGTGGGACGTGGGTCTTCTTAGGACGTCCCCAATTTCTTATTCCATCCACATGCACGTCACATATTTCCTGACACCATTTTGTATTCAGCTCCTCCGTGTTACTCACAGAAACCCTTGGAGTAACAATGTATGGAGGGATAACTATTTTTTTTTACCCGACTTATACAAACTTGCGATAAATCACTTTCTCCGGGTTTTTCCTCGTACACCATGAGAAAGAAAGAGACAACAAATATAATACACCGCTTCTATGTGCTGTCGCGATGATTTTAAGCTCCTGGGCCACCGCGGGACTTGGCCTACATGTTTTTTATTATGCCACTAAACTTGACACAAACTAAACGGTTTTATAGGTTATATGCTATATTTTTGTTGATGACAATACTGTGAAAAAGTGGTAATACGAATAAACAAAAACATTATCTCGATATGTGATATGAATGGATGTATAAATACTCTAGTCTTAGTCATGCCCAGGTCTGCCGAGTCAGGTAAAAATCATCAAAAACTGACTACACTGCCTTGGATAGATACCACTCTATATCTTCTAAGCAGAAACCGTATAACCGTCTCTCTATTAAAGCTTTTCATTGCGGGAATATCGACCTTGCAATATTTTTGTCACAAATAATTGCACCATCCACACGCCTCATTCCAGAAAAGTTAATACTCTCAGTATCACCCTGGTGGAATACCACCATTCAGAATCGAAACCTTGCTTTTGAAATGGCTTTAACCGTGTTTGGTGATTAGATCTGAAGAGTCAGACTCTTCCTAACCTTCCTCTTCCGCATCGTTGACCGGTCGGTAGCTGAGTGGACAAACGCGTCGGATTCTCACTCGCGCGTCGTGGGTTCAATTCCTCTGCTGGCTTAGTCGTACATCATCGCACAAGCAACATTTTCCCCTCATTATGATGGCAGTAAGAGTTTTTCAAATATTGTCAGGTTATTCGTAACTCGGGAATGTTTGTCTTTCTTTAAAAAAATAACTCCAACCCATTTCCACTACTTTTACCCTCACAACATACCCTTAATAGGAGATGCCATAGTCCCACTGACTTAGCTCAATGATAAAATGATGACCATTTGAAGATTGGTATCATAATTTTGTTATGGACTGTTACCCTCGCCTTTTATATTTTTTTGCGACTTCTGCGTTCAGTACTTCATAAATTGCATTGCCTGCGTTTACCCCTTTACCAATGTCCTTGTATTTTACTAATCTTCCCATCTTTCTCAAATATACTAATTCCATACACTGTCTACAGCTATTTCACAGTAAGAGAACGTTACAAAACTCTCACATTTAAGTTTGCCTAAACATGATATATGAGTATCATCATCTGACGTAACGATCGTAACCATCGTTTAAACAAAATGCATTATTCAAGAAACAAACAAAAAAACAACTGAAATGTTTAAATAAAAAATAATTTTGTTTTAAGCCACTTTATTTATACACATATAACAATTCGACCGGTTTCGGTTAGACTTAACCTTCATCAGGAACGTATAAGTATAAACTAAGATTAAATATAGAGTAATACAGTAGACAAAGAAATTATTGAAAGAGACAAAACATTAATATAAACAGGACAAAGCATCAGAGAAATGAGGTAGAGACAATTTGAAGGAACATTTGTATACACCAACAATAATTTAGGAAAATTTTTAAGCAATTCTAAAGATAAAGAAGATTCTTTAAGCCATTCTGGCATATATAAACTTAACTGTAACGATTGCCCGGCAATTTACATAGGTAAAACCGCGAGAAATGTAAACATTAGAGTCAAAGAACACATTAGATGTTTAACAAGTATAGGTTTTTCCGAATTTGCCGAACATTTAATTTAACCCTTTTTAAAAATACAATGTACAAATAATTTAAAAATGGAATTTTGCGCCTTAACAATCTAGCCATTAGAAATTTCAAAATCAAATAATAATAATAATTCAAATTTTAAACAAACAATTAGAATTGACTAAAAGTCTAAGAATGTTCCCCTTCTCTTCCCATCCCCCCACCTCTACCTACTCCATTACCACCCCCCTCTCTGATGCTTTGTCCTGTTTATATTAATGTTTTGTCTCTTTCAATAATTTTGTCTACTGTATACTATATTTAATCTTAGTTTATACTTATACGTTCTGATGAAGGTCTAACCGAAACCGGTCGAATTGTTATATGTGTATAAATAAAGTGGCTTAAAACAAAATTATTTTTTATTTAAATTATAATGTCAAGCTACAAAGTGTTTGCTTCCTTCGATAATGAAATGTTTAAATTTAACAAGATGCGCTAGATACACAAGCAAAATCAAACGTCTTGCGACTGATTGCAACGTTACTTAAGACAGGAAAGATTTAAAATCTTACCGCAAGCTGTCCCTAATTGAAAATATAAGACAAAATCATTACAGTCAATTTATAACACGAAACGAGACGTGCTCCGCAATACGGAAAATAATATACAAGATGTTGTTCCGCCCTTAAAGGGGCTCATTGAATATTTTAATAAGTAAATCAGTTTATTAAACGGGCGATTTCCATAACGGAGAGAATAGACTAGAAAGGGAGGATACTTAGCATGAATTAGCGATAAAGGTGGAACCCCGCGGTTCCGCAGCCCTTGTACAACCTTCCGCAGGTATCAATATGCCTGCACTCCATCGCGCATGATGGCCACTCCAATATCACCGCGGAAAAAAGTGCCGAAAATGGGGAAAAACCTGAATAAATTGGCAATCTTCGCGTCTGAAACGCGGGGAGCTGACGCCATTTTGCATTTAGGCGCCAAAAGCGAGATGATCAAAGGCGGGAAACAGACGACGTTTGTAAATACATTAGGTTTATGAGTGCAATCTGGAACGTGGCATCTCCTCCGGGAAGCTATCACAGATGACAGACTCGGCAAATGCACACAGCATGGGAATGCTATGTAGCTTTTGACTGCATTGCTACTGATAAATCGACAATATTTCCATGCACATATCAGCAATATTTCACTCATATATCGATAAAGTGTTCAACAATGTCACGACCACACAATAACTTATTTAGAAAATCAGTTTCAGATCTTTTCAGTTATTACGATTTAACATAAAACTGATCAAGGGGTGTAGAATAAGATCCTAGCTAAATTCTAATTTCGCCACAAATCTACACGATTCGTTTTATATATTTCTGAAATTGTGATGAAAAGTTACCAAATAGAATATAAGAAAAAATTGTTTTAAAATTATATTTGTTTTAGCAAAAAGATAAGAAATTAAAAAAAAAAAAAACATTACCAAAGTTAATCAAAATCCCTGAATATTTCCAGTCATCCTGGTTTCCCAGTTTACCTTTTTTTTTTTAAATTCTAATTACCACTCAATTTGTTTTTTGTGTGAATACCGCACGAGAGTCCCAACTGCTCATCCAGAGGCAGTGGGACTATGGCATTCCCAATTGGGGTATATTATGAAGCTGAAAGGCGTGAGGAAGGGAAGGAAATGTGGAGGAGGAAGGTTAGAAATTACTAGGTTGTTCAGATCTGGTCACCAAACACGGCTAAAGCCAATTCAAACAACGTTTACATTCTGAATGGTGGTCTTTCACCAGGACCGAAACTTAAGTTTTTACCACTAATTTGTATGCCGTGCACAAGTGGCTAGTAAAATCAATCATCATTCGTAATTGTCACAAATTAAAATACATCTAAACCACGTAAAGGTTTCGAATCTTTGCATTTCAGTTTTGAACTCAGAGAATATTCTTACCGCATAGCCTTGTCCTCATTAGATAGAAAATAAGAACGGTAAGAAGGAAAGGGTAAAGACGTGTGGGAATCATCATGATCATTTTCTTATCTTATCGAATCTCCAATAGCGTAGGTTATCGAGATATACTTTACGAAATTATCGATTGAATTTCAATATTAGAAAGGCATATGCTGCATTACTGTGTACTTTCGGGTAAAGGCAGCAAAAATTTACAGTTGTCTCTACAATTTTAATCATTGAAATTTAAGTAGCATATGGTAAGTACTTCCTCTCTAAGCACGAGATTTTTCTCAATAAGAAGGTAATTATCGCAAAATAGAAATTAGAAGGATGACATTGTATATTAATTGTATTTATAAATTACCTGGTATAATAAATTCAATAAATAAATACGAGTTTAAATAAAATTAAATCTTCCGGGGTCTACACGAATAAAAACATAAAATACATATGGAACTCATTAATTATATCGATGGGACTCAGTACACAAACAAAACAAAGCACCTAAATCGAAACCTCCCAAGGTTTTATTATATTTTATGTTTATTAAAAACTTAATTTCAATTATGATCGAATAGTAGTTTAGTCCATTTTAAACCCACCAAAAAAGAGGACATTTTGCGTAAATCATATTGTGTAGGTGTGGTTTATAGCAATTCGTACAATCGGAAAAATTAATAAAAAATTAAAAAAAAACAAAATGGCGTTAGTCATTGAATTGAAATGCCATTTTTGGCCTTATAAATTTTAATTCTTAGGCTCTATCTTATTACTAACTACATAAATATAATCTATAGAAAATTAATATTTAATTTATACTATGTACATAGAACGTGTACGAAAGCAAACTTACCTGGCAGGTAACTTCAGATAAACAAAAATATATTTTTATTTCTAGTTTTAGAAACTTGGAATATACAGTTTTATACCCAGTGGATAAAATATATTGGTCCAATAATAATATTTATTTAAATTATTTTTGTTTTTAATTTTTAGATTTTAGGGCATGAGATTAAATTTCAAAAGGGCTTTCTGAATTTGTAGTGGATAGCTATTATTCTCTATTTTTAAGATCGAAGTTAAGTACAAAAATACGTACTTTCTTAGAATGTAAAGTGTCTATAAATGGCGGTCTATGACTTTTTGTAGAAGGGATGCTAGACAATTAGTATATTCCTACTTATATAGATTATCCCACGAACTAGATGCAATTACTGACAAATACAGTCAATCACATTTCTTAAGTGTGTATTTCGAATAAATGATACTCAGTGGATATTCAATGTTACAATAATTCGACTACAGTTATTCAAGCTAAACTGTCAAAATACGTCACGTAAACAAATTCACTATAAACAATCCACTCGATTCGTAATATTTTGAATGCTATTCTGTGCATTAAAATCATAAGCATTAAAGTCGTTTTTTGTACGTTGGATGCTGTTCATAAATCCGTATACAGCATTTCAAGACCTCGGCAGGCGGGACTGAACGCGCATACACGAATGTTGAATACGTTCCAGCTTTGTGGATACGGAATGAATGATAGAATCCACTGCGCCTATCACTGCCGGAAAGGCAAAATGGCTGAAGCGCCATTTTGGAAAGTTACGCCAAAGCACTTTAAAGTTTCTTTTGTTTTTGTACCTGGTTGGATTTTGAAAACAAAAAGTTAACTCAATGCTCTCACTGGGTTACCCGAAGCGACAAAAAGCTTTAAAAATGTCCCAAACATGTGTCGCTTGAGTCAAGCGTTCTCCCAAATGGTAAATATATTTTAGCTAGAGGGCCACAAAAGTCTTCAGAATCAAATGAGAGTCAGAGCATTGGACGCAGAAAAAAAAGAACTGATCAAAATTGCATGGTTGACTCAGTTTTGGCCAAAGTGTCGCTTAAGCTCTCTTGCCTTTCCAGCGACGATATGCGTTTCGACTCGCCCCGTGAGTCGTGCGTCATTTCGCTGTCGCTAATTTGTAAAAGTGATGTTTACGGCTAGAAAAAATAAGTCCAAACCTTTTAAACTCTAAAACCCGAAGGATGCAGAGCATTTAAATCGTGTGTTAAGGGGCAACGGCTGGTGTCAATATAACCTCTGCTGGCACGCCAACATATTGAAAAAATATACACTGGTCACATGCGTGCGTTTTTTCCCCGCTTCAGTATCAAAAGCGCGCAGGAATGGGAGATTTGTTTTGCATAGCAATGCGTGCAATTTATTACACCTGCATTAAGCGAACGAATCCGGCGCTCAGTTTGCCTTTACGGGGGGAATAATCTGCGATTTTATTGCTGCAACACTGTGAAAACGCCACGGCAGTGCGTGGAGATTTTTGCCGTGCAATATAATTCCGTGGCGCCGAGTGCTGGGCACATGCTACACTCTGTGGACTGAGAATGTGAAAATGAAATCTGTGAACCGATTGAAACGTCTAAATGCGATGTGGCAAGTGGTTTAGACACCGCTGTAAACGCAGTCGTTAATTTTTAATACAAGGCGATACGTCGAAGAGTGGAGTTGGTTATTTTTATTTTTATGTGACTTCACTTTACAAGTCATGAAAAGGCTGAAGTATATTGAAATAAGGGTGAACGCTGTTGGCGCAATTATAAAATTGTCCGAAGAAGCGAAGCTACCACTCCACAATGTGGTACTTATACCAAACCTGATGTATGGCAGTGAGGCATGGAACTGGCAAAGGAAGGATGAAAGTAGAAGGAATGCTGTAGAAATCAGATCATCGAAACCGTGTGTGACTGTGTTAAAATGTGGATATTCGGAAAAAATGCAAGGCAGAAGTAAGCGTAGTGAATAAGATTAAGAAATGGACGTTTAGATGGTTTTGGCATGTAGAGCGGATCAACGAAAAAAGGAAAGTGTGAGAAGAATGAGTGAAGTCGGGGACTCCCGAGGAAGACATGGAACAATCAAGTTAATCAAATACTTAAGTCGGGCCATGTCAAGAGTCAGAATAACAAAAGAGCATGTATGAGACAATGAACGAATTAAAAAAATATATGTATTTAAAAAAAAAAAAGAGTACAAATATTTTTTTCAAATGTATACAAATATTTTATTTTTTTTCAATTTTCACGGCCGAGAACCTTGTGATCAACTGCATGAAAGACAACTATGCTGACCATAACACCACCAACTACTGAGAAAACGGCGGCATAAATTAATTATTTATGCATATGTACTGAAAATAAGAATGATGTAATTTTGAATTATAAAATATTACGTGCTCACATCACAACCGAAATTATATTTTTTGTTGTTATTAGATATTATAAATTGGTCTAGTACTAGGTATGATACTAATGTATCGCCCTCGTGAAAGACTACCATTCAAAATCGAAACATTGCTTTGAATGACTTCGGCCGTGTCTGATGTCCAGATCTGAATAGCCAGGTAATTTTCAACCTTCATCTTCCCCGTCTCCTAACCCTCCCCACTACATGCAGCCTCACAACATATCCCAACTGGGGATGTCATAGTCCCACTGTCTCCAGTCGGTTGGGAGCAGTTGGAACTATCGTGTTGTATTCACAAAAATCAAACGTACGATCCGAAGGGGGGTGACGTAGTTGCCCCATTTGACCTTACTGTTTAAAGCGTTTTCATGACATAATCTTAGAAAATTTGTTTGTGATAATATTTAGAGAGAAGTATTTTTATAATATTTCGGTAATCTTTATCTAAGCTGTCACACAAAATTATCGTTTGGGGTTACGGGAGTCATAAAAAACAAATAAGATATACGATTTATTAAAGTAAGGTACCGTCCACAGTAGAGTGCTTATACCCTTAGAGTAACCTAGAGACCTAACTTTGCGAAATTTTGTCCGCACTTTTTGACCAAGCAATGACCAAAGGGTGTGGCCTAAACTCAGAGTAAAATCACTAACAGGGTTGTCACAAATTAAGTAAATTAGGTATTTTGTTGTGAGTAGGTAGTTGTAAATCATTAAAAAGAATGAATGTTGTATATTTTTTGTTTATTCAAATATACATTAATCAATAAGATTATTAAAATCTTATTTATAGATAAAAATATAAACGAATTAAATTATTAGTACAGAACATTTTATAATACATATTATAAAATGAACTTCAGTTCCATCAACAAAATAGTTTACAAACAAAAGTAAAATAAAAAAAAATGTACGGTGATAACAGATGTTAAATCATTTTCTTAACCTTGGAGTAAGAATATATGGAGAGAGATCAATTTTTTTTACCTATATAAATTTGCGATAAATCACTTTCTCTGCGTTTTTACGTCGTACACCATGAGAGAGAAAGAGACACAAAAAATTCACAAAACATGACACCGCTTTTTTAAGTATTGTAGGGATGTTTTCCGTCCCGCGTTATTTTGTAAGGAAATTTAGAATGCAGATAATAATAACAGTGAACTTATATAGCACAGTTTGTGATATTTCACGTCAAGTGCGCTTCATACTTAATTAATTAAGCTAATAATTCTAACTAACAAGGAGAAAATAATATATAATATGTATACAAAATTAAAACTATCTAGATGCATATCGTTATCATAAATCATCAGAGAACAGGTTCAGAAATGGGTACAATAGTGCATGTGCACATCAATAGATTTAAAAAAACAATTAACTAGAAGCTAAGGGTATAAAAAATCCAGATGAAACGTATGAATTCATATTAACATATTTGTTAAATCAAAGAAAAAGAAATTAGATTTTTCTCGTCTTTTTTCATCCTTTGGAAATCTAAAAATAATTAAATAAATAATAATATTCCAATTTTGGCATAGCCCCTGAATCTGGGGACGTAACCGAAATTATAAATATAACTAAGAGATAAACACTATTCTGTCTTTATCTGTTTGCCAACAATTTAGCGTTAGTATCATGAGAAAGAAAGAGACCGGGATACTTTCAGAAGCCGTACAATATGGGTATTCCCCCTTGTAATGGTTTCTTATGTGACAGCTAGTAAATATCTCTAAGTTAAAAATATTACGAATCCACTAAAACTCATTTCAAACGGAAGTTTATTATATTGGAACGAATAGTCCAAAGATTAATTACATATTGGTGTAAGTTACTAGTTGTTTTGTAGGTTAGAATGTTAAATATTTGAGATCTAACTAAAAAGACGATTTTATGGTACATACGTGTGAAAACTGTTTGTTTTTGGTCCTTTTGTACTTCGATTGAAGCAACCAAGTATAGCACATATGGCCATGATGTTTTTGCTAGATATCGGACAAAAAATAACTCAAGTTTTTAACTATTTACGCACTTTTGACAGTCCGTTCGCCTGACACTCCAAACGTGAATGAAGCTCGTACAGATCAAATATCGCGGACATGGTATTTAGCACGCCCCAAATCGTGTATTGGTTTCAACAATTGTTTGTCTCTTTTTCTCATATGCGTATAGAACCGAGCATAAAGAGAGAGCTATATTTTGCGAGTTTGTCAACGATTTGTCACAAATTAGTACGGTCTCTTTATATTGTTACTCTAAGCTTATACCACCCTGATAATGTAGGATGGAACTGGCAGAGGAAGGATAAAAGTAGACTGAATGCTGTGGATATGAGATCCCTGAGATGTATGTGCGGTAAAACCACGTATGACCGTGTTAAAAATGTCGATATGCGGAAAGAATGCAAGGTTGATGTAAGAATAGGATCAAGAAAGGGACGCTTAGATGTTTGGGCATGTAGAGAGAATGAACGAAGAAAGGAGTGTAAAAAGAATAAATGATTCGAAAGTGAATGGAAGAAGTCGCGGGCGTCTGAGAAAGACATGGCACGATCAAGTGAATCAAGTACTTAAATCGGGCCACGTGAAGAGTCAGAATAACAGAAGAGTATGTATGAGACGATGTATGAATGTGAACGAGGCAACGAGTGTGTGCCAAGACAGAGTTGTATGGCGGTCCGTCCTCTCTACCTACCCCTGCGGAGAAACGGCGTGATGGTTAGTTAGTTAGGTAGCGTGTTTATTTCACTGTGTAAATTTATTTTATATAAAAACACGTTGATAAACAACAAATCTATCATTGTACAGGATGCTTGGAGTAACAATGTATGGAGAGAGAGCTAATTATTTTTAACCTAACCCAACCTATACAAACTTGCAATAAATCACTTTCTCCGGGATTTTACCTTGTACACCATGAGAGAGAAAGAGACAACAAATATAATACACCGCTTCTACGTACTGTCGCGATAATCTTGGGCTCCTGGGTCACCGCGGGACTCCGCCCACATTTTTTATTATGCCACTGAACTTGACACAACCAAACGGTTTTTTTAGATTATATGCTATATTTTTGTTGATAACAATACTGTGAAAAAGTGGTTATACGATTTAAAAAATAACATTATGTCGATATGTGCTATGAATGGATGTATAAATACCCTAGCCTTAGTCTTAGCCACGTACATGTCCGCCGAGTCCGGTAAAAATCATCAAAAACTGACGACACCGCCTTGGATAGATACCACTCTATATACTCTAAGGTAGGATGCTTGTGTTAATATATGAAGCAGGGAAAGACAAAAGAAATGAGAACGGTTTGGAATTAAAGCTAGTACGTATCTAGCTGGCAGTCAGGTAGGTACCTAAGGAATTCTTAAGTAAGTGCTCTGAGTAGTTTAATTACCCACTTCGTGTGTTCCTCTCTCGACTTCCCGAGACCGCGTCTCATTAAATGTGCGCGAGTATTTCTTTACGGGTTCGGAGCAAAACAAAATAGTCCTTCACTCTGTAACGAGGGCCCTCTCTATTTCGGGGATCTCTTTAAATTGATGTTAATCCGATAGCGCCTCTATAAATAACTAACTTGCGGCCATCGGAACAGAATTTAGTAGACAAGCCCTTCACTAGCAAGATAAATCCTACAACGAAACCACAAACGTCTGATTCAAATGGAAAAATACAAGGGCGTCTTGAGTTTTTCTTAACAGTTAAACGGCATTTCAAAGCTTTATACCCCTTGATAGAAATGCCGTTGTGGGCTGAAAACAGTAGCGTTGACCTATACATTCTAGTTTTGTAAAAAGGACTGCAAATTTCATGACGCTTAGATCACTTTTAGAGGGTTTTTGCTGCTTCGTCACTAAGATATTCTGTTTTATAGTTTATAGCTTTTGGAGATAACAAAATTCTTTGGTATTAAGGGCTTACATACACACCTGAGACGGCTAAAAGTAAGGTTATATTTAAGATTTTTTTGTATTAGAAACTGAACTTTGTTGAACAACCATGATATAGATTTTAAAGAATGACATTTCATCTACATTTTGTGTAAATTCGGTTAAAAAAATTTAACGGCAAAAAAGTAACAGTCGTTTTCATTGGAAGTGTTTTTTTTAGAGCGTTTGCGGTACCAGACGGGCCTCTGCTATTTAATGTCAATTTTTTTATTTTTTCTTAAAGTAGATAAATAAAACCTATACTCATCGAGCCGGAATTAATTTTTTCGGGTCATAGCAGTCACTGAAATAAAACCTGCGATTTTTTGCCTCCAAATTCTGGATCGCAGGCTGTGAAAAAGTTTTGGACTTTTCTTATTGGAGTAGTAAGCTCTATTGTAAGACAAACACAATTATGACATTTATTTATAAAGAAAAACATGTATCGTTTTTTTTTAACCGCAAGGGCCAATCCCGTTGATTCTATAAAGAATGCTGGTGTCACAGAACTAGTTCAACTAGAGTGGCTCACAGCTTATGGCTAAGTATTATTTTAGTTCTGTGACATGGGTGCTATTCGTGTCGCTTCGGTGGCACTAGGCTTATGTCACACACTAAATACAGCACACGAAAAAAAGCTTGTGATAAAAAGCAACATTATTATTTGTGGCTTTACGAACACACGTAAAATAATACACGCACTCACGTCAGTCATTGTCACCCGTCTCAGAGTTTTGAAATAAAGGCGTATTTTCTCTTGAATATTTGTCTATTGTCAAATGACATTCTTATGACAAAGATCTTTCATGAAGCCAATAACAACATGATTCATAGAACCTAAATATAAAATTTCTTGTTCATCTTGTATTATATTACTGTCTGGTGGCTAGTGAAAGGGGTAATTAAGAAGTTAATTTGTTATTTCACGTCTCGCTGAAAACTAAATTTTGTGAGTATCTTCAAATAGCAGCCAAAATATCTTCACAAGAAAACCTTCAAAGAAAAAACCGATGTTTAAATGGTGATTTTTATATTGTAATAGTCAACTGAGACTCTGAACAAAGTCAGCCGGCCTGCGTGGTCGAGGGGTTAAAATCTTCGATTACTAATTAATCAATAAATTATTTTATAATATATAGTGTATTTGTGGCTCCAGAGCGGTAGATACTCTACCTTTTAGAATCAAAACATTGCTTGAAATTACTTCAGTAGTGTTTGCTGACCAAATATAAAAAGCCTGGTACCTCCAAACCTTCCTCTTCTCCATCTCCTTCACCTTCCCACTACCTTCAGCATTATGAAATACCCCAATTGGAGATGCCATAGTCCCACTGGCTCCAGACTATTGGGAGCAGGTGAATAAGGAGAAAAGATAAACAAAAAACATACAATTTTCCACAAAACCCTTACCACCAGTTATTACGTAAAATAAAAATAAATTTAAGTTTTACACAAAAGCTTAGCTCGATAATCTTTGGAAAATGTATTGAAAAAAAAAAAAAACTGTTAAAACTAACTAAAATTACCTTTTTAGACTATAATCAATATTTCAAACAATATTAGATATAACCCACTATCGAACTAAGAAAAAATAATAAAAATAAATAATTTAACGACTGCAGAATACGTGTATTACAGTTAATTTGGACCATCGTAAATTTCATCATTTTTTATCAGGCAATTACTCTTCTATATCAATTATACAATGTAAACTAGCCCACTTATCTCACAATAAACCTTAGCTATATAAAGATGGGCTGTCTCTCTTCGTTCGACGAGATTAACAAACCCTATCGATTCCCACCCACATATACATCTTTACCTTCACAGTTAGAGCATCACACCTTCGTAATGAGCTACCCTCATAAAAGACGAATTGGTGAATAACTGCAATAGCAAAATAAATCTGTGGCGAATCGGATATTACATCTTGGAGTCTAACATCGAATCTCAGACAAACGAAATGATTCAATACACATTGCTATTCGTGGTTCGTACATCGTTTGAGTTATGAATGCAATTGCGAACTGCATAATTCCCTTTGGGACCGGCCGGCAACAGTCACAGGCAAAGCGCAGAAGTTGTATCAAACATTTCCTCGGTGTCTGTACTGGGTAGATACCTTCTGTACTCGGTAGGTGCTGGGCCGTCTATATAATGCATCGGCCGGTCACGCCGGTACTCGCTGTTCAACGCAGTGCGGAAGTGCATCGGGCTGCATCACTGTGCGATATGCATATTAGAGGGATGTGAATTTTTCTTACTTATTTTATGTGTTCGAAAACCGTGGTGCAGCAGAACAAATGTGATCAACCGCAGCAAGTAGACTATTGAAAACACTGTAATAAGTTTTTATCAATTAAAGCATTTTCAATTGAAACTTTTTAGTTTTTTACGGTAGTTTTAAAGTCAAGAAACTATTGAAGTTGGGTTTGTGCTTCGACGTATTTTAAAAGGTAATAAACAGCTGATATAATAATAAACCCGTAGCGACCGAATATTATGAATTTGAACAAAAAAAAAACCATCTTTGGACTTGGTTTATTCGAGAGAGAGAGAGCTCTAATTAAAAATAGTTATAACACAAAATCGACTTCAAATGCGTTGTAATTCAATAGTTTACAGACACCGCGTGTATAATGTCTGGGGCTTAGAGTATATAGAGTGGTATCTATCCAAGGCAGTGTAGTCAGTTTTTGATGATTTTTACCGGACTCGGCGGACCTGAGCGTGGCTAAGACTAAGGCTAGGGTTTATATCACATATCGACATAATGTTTTTGTTTATTCGTATAACCACTTTTTCACAGTATTGTTATCAACAAAAATATAGCATATAACCTAAAAAACCAGTTAGTTGTGTCAAGTTTAGTGGCATAATAAAAAATATGGGCGGTGTCCCGCGGTCACCCAGAAGCCCAAGATCATCGTCACAGTGCATAGAAGCGGTGTATTATATTTGTTGTATCTTTCTCTCTCATGGTGTACGACGTAAAAACCCGGAGAAAGTGATTTATCGCAAGTTTGAATAGGTTGGGTAAAAATAATTAGCTCTCTCTCCATACATTGTTACTTCAAAACGTTACGGTAAAACAGTGGTAAAAACTAAATGTTTTTGTGTTTACGTGCATGTTAAATTTAGTGTCTGTTATTTCGAATGTAATAAAATACGCGATGTTGCTCAAGGCAGCATAATAAAACAAACAAAAAACGTTAGAAAATTCAATTAGGATCGTTATGTGTACATTTTTTTTTAAATAAAGACAAACACCCTCGGGTAACGAACCATCTAACAATATTTTAAAAACTCCTACTATCATCACAATAAGCGGAAAATATTGCTTGTGCAATAATGCAGGACTTAGCTAGCAGAGGAATTGAATCCACGACGCCCGGGTGGGAATCCGACGCGTTTGTCCACTCAGCTACTAACCGGTCAAAATATATTTATTTATTTATTTATAAATTAACGGACTAAAGTCCAATTACAAAAATACATTTAAAACACGAAATATAAAAAAGAGTAACAGAGAAGGAATAGCATATAAATTGAAATAGATGAAGCGATGACAAAAATAAGGCAAAATAAACATAAGAGAGTACATTCAAGCCATGGTCTAGTCAAAGTTTTGGTAGAGTCGTAAAGCATGACGAAAATCATTTAGACTGCTACCAAAAATTTCAAGACCATGGCTTGAGTTAACAAGTCTTGACATTCTGGACATTGGAGAATTAAACCCGTAATTAGTATTGTGATGATTGAGGAACAGCAATTCATTGTTTCTGAGTCTACGGCAAGGAATGTTGAGCTGGATAAGTCGCAACAGAGAAGGTGAGTCAATAAAACAGTTAATAATTTTGTAAATGAAAATTAAATCGAAGTCTTTCCTATATATATATATGTCTACTTCACGAAGGAATGAGTTAGGTTTAGTGAGAAACGAAAGGTCTGAACACAGATTGAATAACTCAATGTAGCTTAGGTCATTTGTCAAAGAATGCAAGGTTGATTTAAGCGTAATGAATAGGATCAAGAGAGGGACTCTTATAGATAGTTTGGGCATGTAGAGCGAATGAATGAAGAAAGGAATGTGAAAATAATATGTGGCGCGAAAGTAAATGGAAGAAGAAGTCAGCGATACCCGAGGAAGACACGATGGAGTGAATCAGTGAATCGAATACTTGAGTCGGCCCATGTGAAGAGTCAGAATAACAGAAGAATATGTATGAATGTGAATGAAGCGAAGAGTGTGTGCCAAGACAGAGTTGTATGGCGGTCCGTCCTCTCTGCCTACCCTGCGGCGAAACGGCGTGATAGCTAGATTATTTTTCATTACTGTCAATCTACGTGAGGATTTTAGTTTATGTGCAGGTAATTTTTACTCTACAGTGAAAGCTCAAAGATTCTGAGTACCTAGTCATCAGCAAGAAGAGCCGTTTATTCCAGAGAAAGTTCTAGCGGCGAGTGAAAAGTGAAACCCAACACGCTTCTGGAATAGTTCCAGCATCCCCCCTCCCCCTCCCTCCATTCCCCTCTCGGGCGGTCCAGTCGATGCGGCTGGTAGACAGAGATAGGTAAATATCCACCCATCCAGTGGCTCGAGTAGGAATGCCAGACTAGGAATTCGGTTGCGATGCTATTATACGCGTTGGATATTATTGCATTATTGAAGTGGGCTTTGCACGGTATCTTGTCACGCCACTGCTGACTTCATGGAATATATTTCAGATGGAATTGTATGAATTCTGTTATCGTTTTGAGGTGATTACAATCAAAACTATGTGATTTTGATTGTTTAGGTGTTAAATTTATTAGGTACCTATCTATTATGCTGTCTGTAAGGATGTTTTGAGAAGGGTATTTAAAGTGAAGTGAGTTAGGATCTTGGAGTAACAATGTATGGAGAGGGAGCTAATTATTTTTACCCAACCTATACAAACTTGCGATAAATCACTTTCTCCGGGTTTTTACGTCGTACACCATGAGAGAGAAAGAAACAGAAAAAATAACACACCGCTTTTATGTACTGTAAGAATGATCGTGGTCTCCCGCGTCTCCGCGGACTCGGCCCACATGTTTTTAAACTAGACACAACCAGACGGTTTTTTAGGTTATATGTTATATTTTTGTTGATAACAATACTGTGAGAAAGTGGTTATACGAATAAACGAAAATATTATGTCGACATGTGCTATGAATGGACGTATAAATACCCTAGCCCTAGTCTTATCCACGCCGAGGTTTGCCGAGTCCGGCAAAAATCATCAAAAACTGACTACACTGTCTTGGATAGGAACCACTCTATATACTCTAAGGTTGCAAAACAGTTCATTATTATATTTGATCTAATTCGCAAGCAGGTATTACTTAAAACTTTGTGTTACTTTACGATAGTATTATGTCAGATGATTAATTTGACCTAAACGATTTACTCCGATAAATGCAGCAAGACGCACTGCAATATAATAAATATTTACGAAGATTACTTCCTAGTTGTCCATTCGCAGAATTCCACAGACATAATTAGTTTCGAATTTCTCAGACCGCTGGCAGGGTGACAGAAAATGTAGCCGGAATCGTTATATCTGCCCAAAACTTACTCATACTAAAATTTATAATTACAGCCGAGGATTTACTAGGTTCAAACACTTACAAATCATATTCGTACTGAACGAAACAATCGATATACTGCACACTGATTCCAGAGTTCGCGGGTTCATATCCCGGCGTGCGCAAATAAATTTTATTTAATTAACATTTATCATGAATAATATATGGTATATTTGCGGCACGTTCTAGAGCGGTGATTCTTTAAGTATTGCTCTGGTGAATGACTACTATTTAGAATCGAAATGCTGCTTGAAATGGCTTTAGCCGTGTTTGGGAACCAGATCTGAATATCCAGATGCTTCCCAACCTTCTTTTCCGTTGCTCTTTTTTCTCATTTCATGTTGTGTATTTTTTGTAACTAGTTTAGTCTTAATACACACGTCAAAAGGGACATAGTGAGTAAATCGTCAAGTAGCCAAATCGGAATAAAATTTAGAACTTTTTTATGTGTCAGCGATAATTACCAGTATTGTTTTTGCATGCATTAGAGCACCACACGGCGATCTAACGAATCATGTACAGAAGACGGCTTAGCGTATTAATACTAGAATAGTAATACGTAGATTGGACAATGGTTCGTTAAAATAAAAATAAAATAAGATACACATGTTTTTAACTGTTAAATGATGTGGCATGTCAATTGTTTATCTGATAAAAATATTAGATTTATGACAGTTTTGTGAGTACTCTGTAAAATTTGTATTATGTGGAATACCAGGTATTGTTTTGTCATGAGTCGTGAGCGATATATCATATAAATTATTGTGAGCGCCACTATATCTCTTTATAAAGGGATGACTTGCCGGCTTACAATCTATTTCCGGGGACTAGACATTGCCGATACACCATTATCTCTATCAAAAGGCTTCAAAGGGTGTTCTATCAACCCTAAAAATTATAAAAAATATGGCATATTGATGACCTTTGCGGTCTTCGTTGCTTTTACAATGTGCGGGTGGTGCTTCAACCTTTTTTTAATTTGTCGGTATTGGCTATTTCTATGACACATGCCTGCCTTGTTAGTAGCGCAACGGATTAAATAGCATCGACCCCCGACACTTGATATTCTGCCCGGGGGTGGGTCGCGATAATACTGTGACCTTTTGAGGCTTCGTGTTAAAACCGCGGACAGCATAGAAGGTCTTCTAATATGCAGTTAAATCTATTTACGACACAAATCAGTGGCGGATTCACTAAGTAGACCCTCACTTGCAAACGTAATACGATCTGGGTATTAACTCAGAGTAATAATATACAGGAGGGATAGCTTTGGGAAAAAGTGTAGTCAGGATTGTTGATTTTTTTTCCTGACTCGGGCGTGGCCAAGTTTTTCATGGACACACCTTTTAACATCCATTTATAGCAAATGTCGACATAATGTTTCGTTTATTTGTAGGACCACTTTTTCACAGTATTCTTTTCAGTTAAAATATAGTATATAACCTCAAAAACCGTTGAGTTATGTGGCGTTACAAAACGTAGTAGGCGGAGTCACCGGAGACGCGGGAGACGGAAAACATGCTTACATACCTAAAAGTGGTGCGATATTATGTGATAACTTGTATTGTCTCTTTCTTTCTCACGGTTTACGACGTAAAAACTCAAGTGATTTATCGTAAATTTGTATGGGATGGGTAAAAATATTTAGCTGTCTTTCAAAGGTAAAGCAAAATAAAGTTATTTGTCTTTAATTTAATAAGTATGTCATCACAATGTAAAAAACCGTAATTCAAAATAACTTTTCTTAAAACCTTAATAATTTGTAGAGCGCCATTTTTGTGAGATTTCGCCTCAAGGGGGAACAGTGTAGATAACCACAAGATAGAACCAATCATGTTTCTATCCAATAAATAATCTATTCCAATTCAATCCGGATCACTAGAAAAGACAGAGATTTGTCTCAAATCTCACCGATACCGCATTTGAATCAGCGTGGGTTAAATACCACCCCCCGAATAACGGTTTAACGGTTGGGGGAACGCTTTTAACGGTTCGTCAAACCTCGTTCGTCTCCTACCCTCCCCCTTGTCAGGCACTCGCTCGGAACATTCCAGAATGAAGAAATTACTTGGAGGCATTTCGCGAGATGCGTCGCCCTCTTTGGGATCTAGAAATCATTACATTTGAAGCTTTAATAGGAACGAGTGTTTTGGTTTAAATCAAATAAATATTTTATTCCTTTTCCACGGGTCGGGCTGTAAGGAAACAGCTGAAAGATATGGACCCTCTTTAACGGTTTGTATTCGTGATGAACACAGTTCGTTGTCTTTAAATTTAGTCACACAAATGCAGGATTTAAAGACAGCATTACAGCTGCTGATGCAGACCGCGCTAAATAAAGCAAAGCTGTAAAAATGGTCAATCAATGTTATATTGTTTTGCATATTTGTTGATTGGTTAGTGATAGTTAGCTAGGCAAAACGTGTAATTGGTAGGGTCAGCGTCCTTGAGGTGATTTTTCACAAAAACGGCGCTATGCAAATTATCCAAATATTATTTTTATTTTTATTACATGTACTATGTTATCTAGTAGTCAGTGATTTATTTACGCCATATGTTTAAGTCAGATTCTTCCAAGCAGTTATTAATGAAGAGAGGCTGGCAGTCCTCGTTGGAGTTCCGTTACCAACCCCAATGCAAGATAGTGAGGCATGCATTTGGCGACGAATGTAGAAAAATAGGCTGAATACAGTACAAATTAGTTCCCCGAGCTTTCACCATATATGCGGTAAAACATTAGCGATGTTATGATGGTTTTAGATTCTAGAATGAAGAGATGTGCACGTGTCAAGAGAATACGTGATGCACAAATAGAATAATGGAAGAAGTAGTCGAGGAAAGTCACAGAAATACATACCCGAATAAAGTAAATCAATACTCTATTCGGGTCGTATTAAGAGTTTGCGTAATAGAAGAGCAATTAAATATTAAAATTAGTACCTAAGGAGTAAACATGTGGATGAAGCAAAACAACGCGATGCTTTGTTTAACAAGTTAGATATTTAGACTACTTTGATACCGGTACTTTTATACAATGTCGATATGTAACCCTCCTGGTTCTAAAAAAAATTACAAACATTAGTTAGTTGTTACATACTCCGTTCTATTATTAAGTCTACAATTTTCCTATTATCAAAGGACCATTATAGATACTGAGAAAAATAAATCATTCAAGCTAATACAAAAATGCTAATGCAAAATTGGTCTTTGCTCTTTGGTTGGGAAGTACCTGCCTGTACAAATATGGTAAAAAATACGGTTAAAGCCAATTTAATCAACGTTTCGATTCTGTATGGTAGTCTTTCACCAGGGCGATACTTAGAGTATCTACCACTCTAGAACGTGCCGCATATATACTTTATTTTATTTCATATGAATTAAATGTGTCATGACACATATTAATTCAATAAAATGTATTTGCGCGCCGGGTTTGAATCCGCAACCTCTGGATTCTTAGTCGGCCGTCTTACGACTCAACCACGAAGACTGTCAAATTTACCATACAAAAACGACTTAACATCATCGTAAGGATTGACCATTCTAACGGTACTCACGATATATTTTTATTTTCAAACTTTAAAAAATCAACTTGCGATCAAAACACATGAAATTTAAATTAAGAAAGTTGTAAGTTGCTAACTCGGTTAGGAGTAAACTTCAGTGTCTAGTATTTTAACAGCCGTCTAGGCAAACCAGCTGAGTTACGAATTCTTTGTCTACACACTTCGGCCAAATGAGTACAAAATCATATGGCGATAATTGACGAGGCTTTAAAGAACGCGAAATAAGGTTTCCTATTCAGTATGTTCCGCTTGTCCGGAGCAAAAAGGTCAATTTATTTACAGATTGTTCTGCCATTGTGAGTTAAGCCAATTACTGGAACAAAATTTCAATTTGCGACGGACGAAAGAACCAGTAAATAAACAAGACAAATATGTTTCTTTTCTCTAGAAATTCACATCCCATTAGCTCGCCATCCATAACTTAAGACCCTTTTGATAATACTTCTTGTACTTCACTTAAGATTGTTTGTTTCTCTCCTTGTTTCATCTCGAATCTTATCAATGATGTTAGCTATATTAATCATAGAAGTAATACGCTTTCTGTTGTATCCTCTGCAGACTCAAGTGCACTTGTTGGATTTCAAAGTGATAATTTGTTAGCTTCTTACCTTCATGTTTTTCACTCAAGTTACTACCTATCCAACCATTTCGCTATATCGAATTCCGTATTCAACAACACCGTGTTCGAAACAATTGAATATCGAAGAGAAGAGTTTTGCTATGAAAAAACGTGTTGGCTCGTTCGTTTCGCCTGTTCGACCGCTTTTTGTTTTATTCTCCAAAGAATATAAAATAAATGTGGTGTTTTATGAATAAGAAGACTAAAATCAATTTGGTATATTCGTTTCGTTAATAATAGAATTGTGAAAGAAGACTTTAAGAATTTTTCCACAAGCTACAATTAGACACTTCCATCTAGTAGTATAGTTTATTGTTTACAATCCACTATTTTCAGAATTGATCTGAAGCTGGAAACACATTTATTGTTTCATCGCAGCTTCGGATCCAACAGTACTTGAAGGTAGCATTTGTAAAGTGTGGTTTTCGCACGTCTTTGACATTACGCCGAAAGCTCTGATCCTCGTGAATCCTTAAAAGTGTAAAGTCTGAAGTGAAAACATGTCTATACAGCAGATAGACGATTCAACCACAGAAAAAAATTAATCCGCTTAGTGGATTAAATTAGTACTTAGTGTTTCGGATTAGAACTGTTAAATTCATTTCGTACAAAGGCTAGACGTCCATTCAGCATTTTTTAAGTTGCTAGTGGATAATATTTAACACTCCTACTTAATTATATATGCCAATTTAGTGGGATTTAAAGTGATGAGTTTCGGTTATTATCCTACAAAAAGCTTTAGTAATATAAGTTATCATTTTGCTCGAAAAAGCAGTTCGCAAATATTTGTGAAGTTATACCATCTTTTCTTTCGTGGTTCAAACAGGAAAATATCTATTCCGCAGTCGATTTAAACAACGAAAACACGATCCATAATAACAATAAGTCAAAATATTTTTTGAGATTAATTTCAAAACTAGTCATTCACTATTTTCAACAATGTCAACTAATAAATTGATTGTCCTGATTTGTTATTCTTGATTCAATTACATGTGCCTAATGGACTTCCTAGGTCAACTTGGGCGAAAGCACTAACTAATGTACTTTTTCATTTTTTTATAGTGAATACCGCACAAGAGTCCCAACTGCTCCCAACCGTCTAGAGCTAGTGAGGCTATGGCATCCCCAATTAGGGTATGTTGTGAGGTTGAAGTGGTAGGGAGGAGAATATGGGGAAGGGGAAGATTGGGAAGTACCTGGCTATTCAGATCTGGTCACCAAACACGTCTAAAGTCATTTCAAGCAACGTTTCAATTCTGAACGGTGGTCTTTCACCAGGGCGATACTTAGAGTGTTTAGCACTCTGGAACGTGCCGCAAATATACTTTATATTATTTTATATGAATTAAAGGTATTATGACACATATTAATTAAATAAAAGTTATTTGCGCACGCCGGGTTTGTTTTGTGCTCATTTTCCAATACCCAGACTTCACATTAACAACTTCACCTTATCCTTTATAATAATAATAATAATATTTGGATAATTTGTATAGCGCCGTTTTTGTGAAAAATCACCTCAACGGCGCTGTACAAATCTTAATGTCTACTTAATATTAATTCTTAGTTTATATAAATATAAAGCAACATACTTACTTGGCAGGTCACTTCTGGCAGGACACAATCACCGTATCATAATGATTTAGAATTTAACTGATTCTTACATATATGTATTTTTTTTTTTATTTTTTTTTTTTTTTTTAGGGCATGAGAGCAAATTTAAAATATGGTATATCGGAGGTATTTTTTTAATTTTTCGTAGTGAGGAACAGATAATGGTGAAAATCATCTAATGAATTTAAGGAATGAGAGTCTGAAAAGTTGTCTTGGTTTGAACAGAAATTCTATTGGGCTCGTTACATCTTGATTATGGATATGATTTTCTGAAAAAATGGGTTTTGAGTTTGGCTCTGAACTCTGTCGAGTCTTTTATTACTCTCAGATCATGTGGTAGTCCATTCCAGGCTTTAGGACCTGACACTCCGAAGGCGCGCTCTCCGAACTTAGTGTCTGGTGTGCGCTTTGGTTCCTTCAACCTTCCGATAGCCGATGACATTGCCGATCTAAGAGTTGACTGTCGCGAATTGGAATCTTCAGGAATACACAATTCCGATAAATAATCCGGAGCCATCCAGCAAAGCTTAAACTGGATTCTTTCGGGACATTTAAGCCAGTGAAGATTTTTAAGGTGCTCTGAGATATGGGAATATTTTGATACGCCGGTGATAAGTCTTGCCGTGGCGTTGAAGACTAGTTGTAGTTTGTTAATTTGGTATTTAGGAAGACTAGCGTATATTCCGTTGCAGTAATCTAAACGCGAAAAACGTACGAATTTACAAGTAATTTGGTTGCCTCTGTTGGCAGGTTTCTTCGCACTGATTATATACACATATACCCGAATTAATTTCTGCAGACCATGAGTAAATACATTTGTTTTTCACCTTATCGATTCTAATCTACAATAAAAATATTTTCTTCTCTTATTTAGTTTTTTTTCCTTTTACATGTAATATGTTTTTATTCTTTCTTAATTTATTTATCCTACGTAATATTCTGCGTATAGGGCCGTAAATAAATAAACAAAAAATAAAACTGAGAAATAGATATCATGATGGTACCTGTCGCTACTGCTTTATGGCCAATACATTGGAGTGTTGGTTAAGTGGAATGAATTTAAAAAATAATAAAATATAATGTTTTATTAAATGGTATCTTGTTTCCACATACGTTTAGTGGAAACATGTGAAAACTCAGGGGGGTCGATAAGCAAACTTTCATCTCAGTAATAATGGCCATCTCTTACATTCAGTATTAAGTTACCATCGATTCCAGGAACTTAACGACGCCAATCTCATCACGAACTCGCCATCAATGTATTTACGTTTGTAAATAAATAAATATTCGATAGTGTATTTTCTTCTCGGTGGGCTTGCCAGTTTTTCTGCTGTCAACGTCGCAGCACAGATTTACGATGTTTACGTATGGTTTTCGTGAATTTAATTGAATTGCCATTGATAATTACAATAAAATGAAAGAATATTTACAAATACAGGCATACACAAACAAATAGAAATCGTGTCAATATAGGGATCGATGGAAGTAATCAAAATAAGTGATAAAACGAATAAGGTTTTGATGCATTATAACCAGTTAGAAAATATTAAGTTATGGACATCCAAAATAAATCGTTTTTTTTAAAGTGTTTCTGTCTCTAATCTTTTTTTTTTTATTTTATACCGCACAAGAGTCCCAACCGTCTAGAGTAAGACTATGGCATCCCCAGAAGATTGGGATGTATCTGGCTATTCAGATCTGGTCACCAAAGTGGTCTTTCACCAGGGCGATACTTATAGTGTCTACCACTCTGGAACGTGCCGCATATACGAGTAAACTAAATATAATTTTATATTAATTAAATGTGTTATGACACATATTAATTAAATATTTTTTTTATCTTAATGTCGTAAATGGAGTACTAGCCGATACGATACGAATGTACCCCCCAGACAGGAGTTCTCCTGTCCCGGTGCGACTGGTACATCGGTGGACACTGATTTGTTAGGACTTGATGATCAATTAATTAATTATCTCTCTCGTGTTAGAATGTAAATCGAATAAAAAGCACACCCCCCTACAATTCCACAACGCAGGTAGACACTTGTAAACATTTCGTAACCTTCTAATTGGAATAAAACTTTTACGTTTCAAGTCTCCCTCGTGACATTTTTTGTAAGTGATCCAATATTTGTCAGGACTGATTCTCCAAGTCCCCAAATAATGTAAATAAAATCGATTTGTTCCTTGCAATGAGCTTCTCGTAACTAGGGCTGCAAAGAGAGGGGCAGGTTAGGGGAACGTCAACCATTTATATTTAAATTGCAATAGAATATTTTAGTATAAAAAAAATAAAGTGTAAAAGATTTTTGATTAACTTATATTCGTTGATGGGCAAATTTTATGCCAGACAGGTAACTTATTACAAATATCTTATTAATAACAGCTAAGTCTAACTTTTCGCACACTCTGTATAAAACCGTAATAAGTGTACACATAATACAGATTTTAGTAATAGCGCAGAACCCGTAAAAAATAACGGAATATTATTATTTATTTTAGTAAAATCTATATGTATTTTATTTTTTTTAAGCCACGACCAGAAATCGAATCCTGATCAGCTGCTTGGAAGGCAACTATGCTGACCGTTACACTACCAACTTTTATAAGAACGGCGGAATAAAATTATTATTATGTGGAAAAATAAGAATAATGATTTTATTTAAATTTTAGAATGTTATACGTACTCACATCACATATGGATGTATTTTTTTTTCATTTTATACGCCACCAAGAACGTATCAAATAATATAATCGAGTTGATTTGAGTAAATTAGAAATTGCACTTTAAAATGTGTTATTTTTACTGACTGCGTACAAGCAATAGAGAAGTGTCTACCATTTGGCAATTTCAGATTATAACAAAAAAATAACACGATAAAAGAGTTTAGAAAAATATACTAATTTTTAGTTACTTTTCATACCGTTTAAAATAGTAAAGGCGTTTTAAATTGAATTAAATTGTCTGACATTGACTCCGAGTAGCGACGTACAGCACGCCCTCTTAGGGTTTTTTATCCAGTAACTTAGGGTTTTTTTATCCAGTAAAGACCTTTTCCCTAAGAACTCACTAATGGAAACTTAAATGCAGTCAATTAAATACAACCATCAGATGGTGATCGTAATAAGGCCCAATGAGCCGTAGTACTAGATAGATAGACATTATGAGGGGTATTTGTATAAGCCCCAGCTAGTTAGCAGAGGATTACGAAAGAATCCATAAAATCAAAAAAAAAAATCAGCACACCCTTGAGGTGAGTTATACAAATTATCCAAATAACATATTTAATAACACATAAAAAAAACAAACTCATAAAAGTAGAGATTCTTTAAATATCATAAATACATTAAGCAAGATATCCACCCACATAAGGGTTTAAAGAAATGATATATCACTGATTTTTAAAGTTGTTGATGCTAAAATGTAGAACAAATAATAACTAGTACAAATCGTCCCCCAAACCGCCAGTTCCCCAAACAATCACCCGGAAATAGTGTGACTAGGTCTGGTTCCGGGGGGGGGGGTGAGGGGAGATTATACTTGGAGTGAGTCATCATTAGGGCTTATTTTTTGGCCCTTCACAATCCCATTTCTGGGCCATTGTGCATTGTGTATTGTGGAGTAATGAAGGCGCGCATAAAGGGCGACACATACGGACCCTGAAATCAGTAGGGAGGTTCTGTTTGTCAGAGGGAATCGTACCCGCTAGTATGGAATGTGTCCCATTAAAATGCATGCTTAACTCTTGCGTTATTAATTCAGTGCATTTAGTACAGAAATACACGTAATTGTTCAAAGATTGTCCAAAGAAGCGAAGCTAGCTGTCCACAATGAAGTGCTTATAGCAACCCTGATGTATGACAGTGAGGCATGGAACTGGCAGAAGAAGGATCAAAGTGGACTGAATGCTGTAGAAATGAGATCCCTGAGGCGTTTGTGCGTAAAACTGTGTGTGACCGTGTCAAAAATGTGGATATCCGAAAAGAATGCAAGGCTGATGTAAGCGTAATGAACAGAATCAAGAAAGGGACGCTTATATGGTTTGGACATGTAGAGTGGGAGAATGGGAGAAGAAGTCGGGGACGCCCGAGGACGACATGTCATGATCAAGTGAACCAAATACTTGAGTCGGGCCATGTGAAGAGTAAGAATAACAGAAGAGTATGTATGAGACGATGTATGAATGCGAATGAAGCAAGGAGTGTGTGCCAAGACAGAGTTGTATGGCGGTCCGTCCTCTCTTCCTACCCCTGCGGAGAAACGGCGTGATGGTTAGTTAGTTACACATAATTCATAAGATTAAATTACATGCATTTTTTTGTTAGGGTCGAAGGTTGGGTGAAAATGTTCATTTAGTGGATATTTATTTTTGGTAAAACATTCAAATTTAAAAAAAAAAATACACATATATTTATATATTATACAAATATATGTTTTTCGTTCTCAAAAGAAAGCTAAACATCACTGAGTTATGAATAAAGGACAATATGTGCATTCTCCCCACTCTCATCATTAAAAGCGGAAAATATTGCTTATGCAATAATGGAAGACTCAGCAAGCAGCGGATAGATCTCGCGTTATCTGGGTGCGAACCCGACGCTTTTGGCCACTTGGCTACATAATTTTATTCACAAAAAGCTTTGCCTATATTTTTTTCTACGTTTTCTAAATTGAACGTAATTATGCAGAAGGCGTCCAATCCAAAATTTGCCAAAATCGAGTTTTACATATTTTCATATAGATAAATACGAGATTTATGTCTGCTGGAAACATCCAAGCTCCAAATGCAATAAATTATTGTTATTATTTTTTTCTTGCTCTAATATAAAAAAATACATGTGTTTGGTCCATGTCTGTCTCACTAGGATATACCTGTGTCGAGACAGACGTAGTGTACATATAATATATAATATTAAATGTAAATATTAATAAAGATAAAATAAAAATAAATAAGAAGGAAAAAGAAGAAAAGAAATGAAATTTGAAATTAAATGAAAATTAGAAGAAAATTATTGGTAATTGTTAATGTTTTAGTAACGCAGATTGCAGATATTTGACTGGTCTAAAACATCATAAAATGTAGGATAACATAATACATATTTTTTTAAATAAACAAATTGATAGATTATAATTGACTTTTTTATAATAATGCTCATAGAGAAAAAAATACTGATATTCACTTTACAAATGTCGATTACGCATATTAATGCTTTTTACCGTCATATTTTCAAACGTCTTTTTCTCATGATTAAATAAAAACAAATTTATAACTTTTATGTATTTTTCTCAGTTTCATCTTTTTGGAGTTGGACGCTTTCTGCATGATCACGTCCAATTATTTCGATTACTATTTCATTCGAATAATTCGATTGGTTACTTATAAATACAAAATGTTTCGGTTGTCTGAAAATCCGAATATTTCGAAATGGACATCACTATAAGATATGTATTACATTCTGACGTTCACGGAAAGAAAACGTGAGAGTTCCGATATCTGTCAGATTGAGAATGCAGGAAGGTATTATACGGGTACTACGAGTCGACGAAATGGTGGGAGACGGGGGGGGCATCAATTGAGCCACTCCTGATCCCTTTTGATGTGTAAAATCCTATTCATCTTATTCAATTCTCTCCAGGGCGACCATCTCCTGCCCGTAGTGATATCGATGTACCAATGTACAGAACACAGCATCCTTGAAATTGCAGGGTTACCACAGAAAACTAACTTTTAAATTCTTTAAAAATGACAGGTTTACTAGAACAGTTTTGAACCTTTCTCTTATATACATATATATATATATATATATATTCATATATATATATTATAAAATATATCTAAATAGGTTCAAAAGAAAAGGTGATTTTGAATTTTCGCGGGCTGTGTACATTCGACTATCGTTTTTTTTTTTCGTTGTGTTGGTACACATATGTTTATCATATGTTAGCATTATCAGCCATTTTGGATTCGTGGTTTGTTTTTGACAACTGGAAAAGTAAGTCACGTTTTTGTGTGTTCTTCGATTTGATACTTTTGAAAAAAATGGATCAAAGAATAAAATCCATGATTTGTTTTTCCACAACTCCAGGACGCTCATCGTCATTAACATCTTCTCGGCCTTCTGTAAAGCGCTTGTACCACTTATAAACACTTTTATGAGACACAGTAGACTCGCCGAATGCCACAGTCAACATTTTAAGTGCGTTGGAGCACTTTATTCCATTTTTAACGTAAAATTTAATAAATATTCTTTAATCCATTTCATCAAATATGTAAACCACTTGAGATTTTTTATCGACCTTCATAGTTCCAGCTTCAAAAAAAATCTCCGATAATATTCCTGACCTGTGGCAACCCTGTAGAATGGATAGTATTGTATGTCAATGGGCAAGATGAAATGAGAGATGTTATAAATGGAAAAATTTACACAAGATTTACGTAGGTAGCTGGACCAAGAGATGGAAGATCTATTCAATCGTTTGTAAAGAAAGCAAACGATGAACCTGGGAGCGAGCAAATAGTATCAATTGGGGAAAAAATATCAAATAAAATGCAAGAAAAATTGGAAATTTATAATCGCTTGCTCCATAAAAAGCAGTTTTCATTAAGTTTCATTATAAATTGATTAAAGTTATGAGACTTTATTAACATTAGGAGAATATAGAGTTTATAAGAATAAATTGAGGATGCCTTAGGAATAAATGGCACGATTGTGAATCCAAACTTGAATTTTAATAACTTATATCTAATTTTGAAACTGTTAATTTCTGATGGAATTCCATTTAATAATACCAAAATTTTAACTTTATTATATTAGTCAAATTAAAAATATTATTAAATCATTGACTTGAGTACTAACTTGTTATTAAAATTTAATTTGACCGGTTAGTAGCTGAATGGACAAACTCTTCGGATTCCATTGTCGTGGGTTTAATTCTTATGCTAACTAAGTTCTCCATCATTGCACAAGCAACATCTTCCGTTTATTATGATGGCAGTAGGAGTTTTTCAAATATTTTCGAGTTATTCGCAACCCGGGAACGTTAGTTTTTCTTTTTTTTTAATGAAGCAAGAAACGAGTTCCTTAACGAAGTTACGTGACGTTCCATCGTATCAAATCAAAGCGCTCTTGAGGTGATATTTAACAAAAAAAATGGCGCTATATAAATTAACCAAGTATTATCTAAAGAGAAATAGCGTGATGGATTTAAATATGAATATCTTTGATTATTGACTCCTAATTTTATATAATCATCGCAATCATTAAAGTGAGAATCACAACATAAGGGTATATCAAACTCAAACTCCCTTCAACAGTATTTAAGAATTTTTAATAATTGTGTTTTAATATGTACGTACCTTCTTTGAGGGTTAAACTATCCTAGAATTCAAGAACACCTACACCCACCGCAGGGTTACATAGTTTAGAAACAATTCAGCTTTCGAGTGCGGGAACGAGGAACCAAAGTCATCTACATTACCACCCACCCACCGAGTACCAACCTACCCCAGATGTCATCAACTTCCCTTATAAATCACAAGTGAATTTAGCCGCAGGAAGAGGGTGAGGGAACGGAGCATTCCTCTTACGAACTTGCGACTCCTTCAAAATATTCTACGATTTTTATCATGGATTTCTATTATTGCGAATAATATACACTTGACACCACTTTAAATCAAATTAAATAAACTTGTTCCTGCACAACCTAAAATAGTGTGTGAATTGAAATATATACAACAAATCAATTGGATTTGCTTTAATTCTTGACAGTTAACCCTTATGTGACTGAAGAAAATTACAACTTTTTAAAATTAATATGAAGGTTTCTATTACAGTATATCATTTGCTGAAGTTTGCTGGACCACTTTTATGATATAATATATTTCGACTCAGTTCAATACTTGGGGAAGTGGATAAGAATTTCACCCAGTACAATCTTTTCATGGGATTTTTAATTAAATAGGTGATTAAAAATAGTATTAAAGATACAGGTGATGTACTTTGAACACTACAGTACATCATATTTATCATTTAAAAAATATAAAATGATTAATAAATACGGAAAAGCTTAAAAAAATCATATAAAACACATGAGGGTGACTCTTTCAGTCATGAGAAGTTGTAAATTATATATTTATTCGTTATCCGCTAACATACCACCCTCTACATATACAACGGTTATGTTCAATTGTTCATTTTCACTATTGTGGAGAAGACAGGAAGTTTTAGCCAGTTAGACTTACTGGAACATTGAAAAATCTATGTTGAAAACTGACCCGAGTAACCTTTCAGTCACATAAAGGTTAAATGGATATTTTTAAGTTTCGTAGCTCATGACGTAAAGATTCAGCACCCAAAATGGCGCTAAACGTCACTTTGCAGCATTCTAATACAAGCAATACTGCACACGATTTATCTATAAATTCTACATGGGCAGTTAAGAAAATGTCTAAGGTTTTCAATGAATAAAATTTGTAAGCTGTAACCTTTTAAATTCTATGAAAAACATACTAAAATGTCTGTAAAAGGTGCAATTTGAAAACCTGCACAGCAATTTTTTAACGTTTTACCTAAAATTTCAGTATGAATTTCATAAATAATTTTAAAGATTACCGTTTAAAAATTGTATATAATGCCTAATTACCCGTATAGAATTAATAGATAAATCATGTGTAGTATTGCTTTTATTAGAAAGCCAAAAAGTGTGTAATTTGGGGTGCTGACCCTTAACTTAAAATAGTTGCGTCGACCGAGAAATTCAGAGACAGACGAGTAAAGTAATTTGGTGAAATTTTCTGCTTTATAGTGAAAATGTGTTACGAAATGATCCCTTGTAAGCGACAAAATAATATAATAAAAACTCTTCACTGCAGTGAAAAAATAACTTGCCTGATAGTCTAGAATCGAGTTAGTTGATACGGACAGGATTCTGAATGCAGCATCTCCACTGACACTACAGCAGACAGGATATCATAAACTTTGTTGGGCCAAGACAGTTTTCTTAATACACACTTAAGAAATACTTGACGGTGTAATTTATTAACTTGCCAAAAACGCAAGTCCAGTACAGTGGCCAACAAGTAACAAAACTAATAACAAAAACCGTCTATAAATAAGTCACTTGGAAGAACCATTAAAACTGCCACACTTCATGAGGAAATAATATCTTGGCCTTTGCGTATTAATAATATACAACACTCTGACACAACCAGTCCCGAAGTGTTGTTACCATCGCTGCCAGACAAATACTGTTCGAAGCAGTAGGTCAATACATACTCGTACACCAAATTAAATCAAAATAGAAAACTTAATCTAAAAAAATGATACAGCTTTAAATATCAATAATTAATTAGCAGGCTATGCGGAACTTATCACAATTAGCAATTTTTATTACTGAGCGGAATGATTGATTTACGTAGCGGTGTACGAATTATTCAAATTGGATTCAACGTGTTAAAGAAAATAATGATTAGAATGCTAAAATGAAAATGCATTTAAATTAGATCGAATTGGAAAAATACTGTTGAAATAAAAAGATCTGATGATTTCTTTAGTCATTAAATAAATTTACCTAAATTAAGATTGCATTGGATTAAACGCATATTTATTGATGATGCATGTTTATTCGGTGGCTGCAATAGAGAAGTTGAGTGAAAAATATTATGACTTTAAAAAAATATGTGCATGTAGATCGAAAAACACAGATTCTGAATATATATGTATATTTCCATATTATTATTCCCAGAATTAATAAACCCTTCTTGAAAATTAGTTAAAACGCCATAAAATAGAAACGCTTCATATTAGTCGAACGTCAAATGTACCGTTTTCGTACGATGCGATGCCGCGAAGTAAATGGCGGTGAACCATTTTTTACGTAAAATTTCATTTCTTGGAATGATTGTAAATTGCAGTAATGCTTGTATTTTTACACATTAGTACGATGCAATAGCAAGACGTATTATCTCCTGACATTTTATAAGGTTTTGTTAAATTAAAAGCGGTAAAATTGAAGAAAAAACACAAAATAACAAATATGCAACTGACAGCTGGATAACGACAATGTGCGATGTCAAATATAAGTACCGTGTGGTGCCCCTTCTGAACGTACAAAACGCGTCACGCACCCACCCCGCTCCTTACCTCTGAGATATTGCCGTTTTGGCGGCGTGTACAAAATTCAAACTTTGAGAATTAATTTAACTATAAAAACTAACTTAAAAAAAAAAAAAAAAAATACCTATATTTAAGTTTGAAGGTGGATATTGATAAAAAATATTTAAAAAATGGACTCAACTTCCTTATTACAATTTAAAAGCTTATAATGGAAATTAAATTTATTTTTTTAAATTTTATTTATTAGACTAACAAATACAGGATATGCTTTTTGAAACAGTCTGGAGCCAGCAGGACTATGGCATCCCCAATTGGGGTATGTTGTGAGACTAACGGTAGTGGGAAGGAGAAGGATATGGGGAAGATAAAGGTTGGAAAGTACCTGGCTATTCAGATCTGGTCATAAAACACTGTCAATTCAAGTGACGTTTCTATTCTGAATGGTGGTCTCTCACCAGGGCAATACTGAAATACTTACCACTCTGGTAAGCAATCGAGCAAGAGGTAATAGGCAAGGCGAGAGGGTGTTTCTCTGTGAGTTCGGGTTAAGTATAATTGCGCAGCCTATAGGTTTACAGTAAGATTTTCAAATTAATACTCAAATTTACATTAATCTAAAAATGTCCACAAGTTCGAAACTGCTACGGAAAATTTTGCTTAAACCTTCATAAAACGCTCTTTAGAAATCGGCTAATATATTCATGATAATTTCCTGTAGGCCTTGCAATTTCCTCTGCCTACGAGATTCGAGATCCGAGGGGTATTTAAAATTTATAAAGTAGAGCGCAAATAAATGAATTCTTTTATGACCCTCCTCTTTCGGGGGTGAAAACCACTAGAGTGGTTTTAAAGTCTAGTTGCCTTGACAACGCCGATTTCCGCTTTGCTTCTGTCCCTCCAGAGCCTAGGGGTCGGAGGGTGGAGGGATATAGAATTGCATCCACGTGACGGAGGTACCAGTGCCAATGGTAAATGGTTATAGAATGATAAGTATTGAGGTTATAAACCCTTATCACTCCATGAGACCCAGGTATTGAGACAACCAATAATTGTTTTTTTTTCCAAGCTAGTAGAAATAGGATATATTTTTAAATTTATTTCTTGAGCATAAAAGTACGTACGAAAATATTTATATGAAATTAAAATGAAATAATAACTTTGAATAAGACCAAAGATTCTATTTTAGTTTTTATGACCGACTGATTTTGCTTAGCATAAGCATCATCGGGGTACAACATTAAACTAACCAAAAATACATAGTGTGTGGTTACATATACTCATTCATACAAGAGTAGAAAACAATATTTAAAAAAATAAAAAGATAGAGAACAGTAAAAAACAAAAGAATAACATTTAAATCATAACCAAGGAACAGTGAGAAAGTGAAAGATAATATGAAATAAAAGAAGTAAAACCTCAACTGAACGTGAACGTGATAAAAGAATAATAAAATAAAAATATGAGTTTACGGGAAATATAATATCGGACTACTGTAAATTTTTACTAACTATTAAGAATATGACTATCATTTTTAACGGCTTTCTTTATTTCTAGTGCTTCTAAATTATTTTATCTGTTGCCATGACCTTTTTTACGGAGAATATCAGCACCGGTGCTTTTATTGAAGGTCGGTCATAAAAATTAAAATAAAATTTGTGGTCTTATACGAAGTTATTATATCATTTTCATTAAATATATCAAACCACAAACTGATCGCTTTCGACGAAAATATATTTATATTAAATTAGATTTACACTTGCGTTTTTCGATCAAATTATTAATTTTTTAATCAAGTTTTTCTTACAATACATAGTTTTTCAGACTTGTTAGGATTAAGTAAAAATAAAACATGGTCGGGTCTAACATGTTATTAACGACACGGTTAAAAAAAGCAACTATGTTTAAATTATAATAGTATGATCAGTTGAACTGATTTTGGTTTGTTTCTTAGAGCTTCATTGTTAGGTTAACGACTAAAAGTAACGTTAATTAATTAACTCCAAGCACTTAAGGCGACTTAATCTCTAGTGAGCCGGAGGTGCCAATCGTCGCCTGGCATTCGTCATTACCTTTTCAAAAGTTTTTATTCTTAAAACCTGTTGTTCGCATATTTAAATGAACCATAATAGCTTGTCAACAAAATAATCAATACATAGAGATATTTTGCATTGCGTTAAGTTCGGTACAAGTCGAGTAATAAATATTTGAAGTTTGCTTACGTCAGTACGGCTGAAAATAAACGCTTTTCAAAGTGACATTATTGTTTGTATTCACAGGAAAATCTCATGCAATTTTATTTTTATTTGGTTGGAAATTTATTCAGCCACACGAAAATACATCAAAACGACAAAAATGTCTTGATCAAACTTTTTTTATTGACATCAATCTCTAAAAATAAAAAGTTATAAAAAAAAACCACCTAGGTTATTAACATATAATTTGAAAAAAATACATAAACGCATTATCTGAAAAGAGAGCGTAATTGACAAAAACATAATTTTGTAAAACACTAGTGAGTTATTACGAAATTACAGTCAGCAAGGTACGACGGAAGTTGTACTTTGTGGGAATCCGACATTCCAGAATTTAATAAGTTCCAAGAAATACCTGCGAATAACTTATCTGGAATACGTTCATAGTGTGGAAGTAAAATATTTGATCATCATGTCTTTCGTAAAGTGAATTCGGAAATCCTGAATTTATTTGATTTATTTATGTACACCTACTGGCTGGAGGCAGATGCTGCCAAGGATTTAATTTACTCCTTTAATCGAAAATACTGAGTAAAAGAAGCAAACTGCTCTATCATAAAACCAGTCGAAGAAAAAAAAAAACGAAAAATGTTTGGCCCCACGCTAGAAAATGGAACCCACATAATTAAAATGGAAGAGACACGAACTCGGAACCTCTACTCTCTCCGGGATTAACGCTTCTGCCAATTGAGCCACCGGGACCTTATAAGAAACCGGCATTTTTAATCGATCTCATTCTTCATTTGAAAATTATTAATGTAATTTTTTCAATTTTTCTTCCGATTTGGCTGCCATCTTTGTATATTATATACCTAGATGTTGTCTTGGATAAACCATCCACTTTTATTTACGGAAGATCTTTGACTTCTTACAAAGTTGAGAATTAATATTAAAGTTATTTATAATGTTGTATATATATATATATATATATATATATATATATATATATATACATATGTGTAATGAACTGACTATGTGTAAAGAATGTCATATGACAGGACACCTAAAATCATGACCAAGTAGGTGCCCAGTGGAAGCAACCCGAAAGCAGAACGAAGAAGAGGTGATTAAATTTCAATTCTTAATTGAATTGAAAAAAAAGTCAATATTATGTAACTCAAGTAAATTTAGAGAGGCATATATAATAAGTACTACACGAAGGACACGAGCAGATATTCGATGACAATTTGTTTAAAGATTCCCATTTTATTTCTGTTATTAAGTCTGGTTTCCTGGCAAGATAGAAATAATTTGTAAACACGGTTCTTGATCCCTTCTGCAGCCATATTGACCATTACAATCATTCGTCCTCTCGAGCGGGAGTAAAGAAAGCCCGAGTAGGGGAAGAGCGGTTGTTTTGACAGTGACCAAAAAGGGGAGGTGTCGAGTAGAAGGACACCATTAATCAGCAGGGGGTAGGTACCTACTTAAAGGGGAAGGCAGGGAAGATGGAAGAAAAAGGACTGCAGAAGAAGGATGCGATAGAATAAACAAGAAGCATGGTAAAGGGTCAAACTGGGGACAAAGGATTGAGAAAAATCTACGCGACATGAAATGTGGGTTAGGTAGGTGCAGAAACTAAGTGAAATTCAGAATTAAAAGTTGCTTTGGTAAGTAACTGGATATCAGGTGCAGAAACTAAGTTTTTTTCTCTTTCTTGTTAGATTCCTACATTCAGTCTAAAAGTTCCATAAGTTTGAATGCCATATTCCTTCTGGGTCCTGGACATTGTAGCCAAATCACAGTTTTTTTTCCTTTTGCATCTATGCCTTCGTGCAATAATCACAATTTTTTTTAGTTTGAATGCACCAAAGTCTCAACTGGTCCCAACCGTCTAGAGCCAGTGATACTATGGCATCCCCAATGCAATAATCATTATTTTTTTTATAGTGAATACCGCACCAAAGTCTCAACTGCTCCCAACCGTCTAGAGCCAGTGATACTATGGCATCCCCAATCGGGGTATGTTTTGAGGCTGAAGGTAGTGGGGAGGAGAAGGAGATGGGGAAGAGGAGAGTTGGGAAGTACCTGGCTATTCAGATCTGGTCACCAAACACGGCTAAGGCCATTTCAAGCAACGTTTTAATTCCGAATGGTGGTATTTCACCAGGGCGATACTTAGAGTATCTACCACTCTGGAACGTGCCGCAAATATACCTTTGTATTATTTTATATGAATTAAATGTGTTCATATTAATTGAATAAAAGTTATTAGCGCACGCCGGATTTGAACCCGCGACCTTTGGATTCATAGTCGAGCGTCTTACCACTCGACCATGTAGGTCGTCAATTTAGATATATACCAGGCATTCAAAATTAAAAGTTGCTTGAAATGGCTTTAGTTTTATCTCAGTAGTAAGACACTTTCCAGCCTTTCGCTTTCTCTTCTCTTTCCTTTCCCACATTCAGTCTCACAAAATTCCACAAGTTTGAATGCCATTATTCCTCTGGTTCCAGACAGTTAGAACGCTCGTGTCACATCAAAAGCGATTAATGCATGTAGTTAATTATCTATTAACATCTATGCCGAATGCAATAATCATTAACGTAATATCAGCGACCAGAAAAGATGGTCAAAGAAAGAATATGGAAAAAAAGAAAATTGGTTCGAACATATTCATTTATCCATTGTTGGTTCGGTTAAAATCTGTATTCAAAGAGCACACTACAATGTTTAACAAAGGTTTTAAACGTAAACAAAAAGCTTCATTGCATCTACTCTATTCGCAAATACTTCAATGCAGCACCTACCTAAAGATAAAACAAAGCAGACGAGGCAAACAGGGAGACAGAGGGGGCATCAATAAAGCAAAGGGAAACCACAGTAAAGCAAAACAAAACCAAAATAAAACCCACACAGAAATGCCGCGTTTGAACGAGAGTACACATCGAGTTGTGAAGGTACAAATAAACAGAATCGACCTAATTAGCGCTGATTGCAAGGTACTGCGCTTTTAATGTCCGCTGGTTTCGCCACGATAATAATATACGGACACTGTACACGTACTTGGGTATATTTGTAGGAACAGAGTGTCACAGTTTTGGAGTGTGGTATGATAGGTTACGACATACAACCCGTCTAACTCATCGGGTATTCTCGCGTGATATATCTTTAAATTGCTCATTATTTAGGTAATATCTCTAACTAACTAACTAACTAACCATCACGCCGTTTCCCCGCAGGGGTAGGCAGAGAGGACGGACCGCCATACAACTCTGTCTTGGCACACACTTCTTGCTTCATTTACATTCATACATCGTCTCATACATATTCTTCTGTTATTCTGACTCTTCACATGACCCGATTCAAGTATTTGATTTACTTGATCGTGCCATGTCTTTCTCGGGCGTCCTCGACTTCTTCTTCCATTCACTTTCGCATCATATATTCTTTTCACATGGTAATATCTCATGTAATCAAAATACTTACAAAACCTCCGCAGCTAGCTCACTCGGAGAATTTTAATCGGGTTTTCAGTCTGTTTTAGGCAGACTAGAGAAAACCCGCTTATTTGGAAAAAGGCATACACAATAAAATAGTGAGGAAAATATAGAAATAAAACTAGTTCTCTTATGGCTTTAAGCTCAAATGGCTTTCCGTAGAAAGTTTATATTTGTACAATTGATTTAACGCTCTAGGAAAATCTTATAACCCTCTTTGTGGACTCAGTTAGAATTTACATTGTCGAATTTAGTGGTATTATATCATAGATTAACATAAGACTCATAACGAAGTTATAAAACAACATGAACAATACCCTATATATTATATTATCATTACAACCCAACTTCACCCGTGTTATCGCACTATTTTTTCTTAAAATATGGCACAAAAATGGTGACTTGGCAAGACTTCAAAGCTCCATAGCTTCTAAAAGAAACTGTTAATTCAGTTTAAAATAGTTATGTTGACCAATAAAATATAGACACAAAAATATGTGCAAATTTTATGATGCCAGAACTCACAGCTCGAGAGATGTTGATCGGAAAAAAAGAACTATTTGTTTTACAAACAAGATTTATTTCTATACATTTCTCTTGATTTCTATACGTGGCCCTCTGGATAAGCCGGATAAGCTGGATATGCGCCATATGCAATTCGGAGAGGAAACGAACAAAACACTCGATCTGCAAGCTCGTCCACCCAGGCAGGATGCGGGAATAACCACTGAATTGATCACTTGAATAAGATAGAGTTTACATTAAAATACACGTTTATACATTATGCAAGTAAATGATTTGAACCCAAATTCTAACACTGAAATTAGCAGGTCAGACACGACCTTATCACTCGATGCCTTCCTCTAGAAGCAGTGCTGGCCTCTCCCGAGATTATCGGTAGTCCCCGTATGTGATAAGGACCGCCCTTGAGACATTACCAAAGTTGCCAGTAGATAAATAGAAAATAAAAGTAGGGTAATCACCGTAAGAATTATCGGGGCTAAAAGTTTACAACCACGAAAATATAATGTATATTCAAAACGATTCAATGCGTTTAAATGGATATCCTGTACACGTGTACATTTGTTATTCTGAATGTACTGTATACTCGTACATACCGGTTGCACTTGGCATTCAAAGCAAATAGATGTAGGTGCCTTTCATAGCATTCGCAAAGTGAAATCAAAATTACATTCAAGTCATCACAATAATAATTGACTGCAATGTATTGCCACCATCATAATTTCATCTGTATGATTAAACCAGCGATAGTTTTGAGATGACCAGTAGAAAAACAAATAATTAGATTCACTATCCAAATTAAAGAGTGCCAAAAAAAAAACATAGATTAAATTGGAAGATGGATATGAGTAACATATAAAACATCAATTTTCGTTAATCAAAAGGTGAAATAATGGACTTTTTTATTGTGAGTATAGCGCAAGAGTTCCAACAGATCCCAACCGTCTGGAGCCAGTGGGACTATGGCATCCCCAATTAAGATATGTTTTGAGGCTGGAGGCAGGTGGTAGGTAAAGCATATGTGAAAGAGGAAGATGTTGGAATAAACATGGCTATCCAGATCTAGTCACCAAACTCTGTGTTTACTCCCTCCTTCAACATGAACCTCTTCAAGACCCAGGTTCACTCTTTCCTTTCCTCAAAAAGACTCTCCACACAGCATCCCAAGGCATCCTGGGTGGAGTTAATTTAAAAAAAAACACAGCTAAAGCCTTTTCAAGCAACGTTTCGATTCTGAATGGTGGTCTTTCACCAGGGCGACACTAAGCGAATTGACCACTCTGGAACGTACCGCAAATATTATATACACTGTTTTTAATTAATTCATTGTGAAATAACATAATTTCTTTGCGCACGCCGCGATTTGAGCCTGCGAGCCCTAGATTCGTAGTCGAGCTTCTTGACCACTCGACCACGGAACAATCGGCGATTTACACAAAAGAGGCTGAAGGCAGTGGGTAGGTGAATGACATGGGAAAGATGAAGGTGTTGGAATAAACCTGGCTATCCAGATCTAGTAACCAAACACGGCTTAAGCCATTTTGAGCAATGCTTAGATTATGAAGAGTGACATTTCACCAGGGCGACACTAAGAGTATCTACCACTCTGGAACGTGCTGTTAATATTCTGTACATTGTTTATAATGAATTCATTGTGAAATAACATTTTTTTATAGCGCACGCCGCGATTTAAACCCGCGACATCCGGATTCGTAGTCGAGCGTCTTGACCACTCGACCACGGAGGTCGTCAGAAAAATGAAAATACTTTTAAAAAATCTGAATAATCTTCACCCAAAAACATCGAACTAAAGTTTGGCGTTTAATATAACCACCCGCCCCTCGCAGGGTGCTCAATGGTGTTCACACGTTCATTATCCTAACGCGAGTTTGCCTCCGTGACAACGTTAAATGGCTGTGAAGAGACGATAACAACTTGGCTATACGACCTGACGCCGTCCAGTACCAACTGCCGGGAATTCCCAACTAAACGGCGTTGCGTTACCAACTTAATAGTATTAATACTAAATGCAACACTTCCCAACTTGACATAACACTTGCCAACTTGACGGAACTCAAATATAATGTATTCCGACTCCAATGCCTACGTTGAAACTTGCTCAACTAATCATATTAGCTGATTATTAATGTATTAATACCGCAAAACTTTATGGAGGCATCCACGCGCTGGCTACAGACTAAAGTGCTGCCATCTTTGATACTCAAAGAGAAGAATCAATTAAGAAAAATATCAATATTATTAATTACTAGTACCTACATTATATTAGCATTACAACTCGACTTCACCTGTGTTATAGCATTTTTTTTTTCTTAAAATATGGCATAAAAATGGTGACTTGGCAAGACTTCAAAGCTCCATAACTTTTAAAAGAAACTATTAATTCAGTTTTAAATAGTTATTTTGACCAATAAAATAAAGAAACAAATATGTGTGCAAATTTCATGATGCCCAGAGCTCACAGTTCGAGAGATGTTGATCGGAAAAAAATAACTAATTGTTTTAAAAGCAAGATTTATTTCTATAAAACATATATTTCAACAGGATAATAAAAAATTAAGAATATGTAAGAACAAAATTAATCGAATAAAAATTATAGTGCATTGTTAGCTATGGAAAACACGCTAAGGTAAAGCTCATGCACTTCGGTAAATATCCAGTCATTATATTCGCATAATTGGTTTAAATTGTAAATGTTCAAAGCCTTATTTGACGAAGCCTTATTGGATGAAGTTTCGTGAAATTTTCACAAAAGCTTTTCGTGGATACGAAAATTTTAAATAGAAAAACCCTTGGCTCCAAGTCAGCGATACTTTTATAATGTAAGTCTACAAAAACTCTCTATTCATTCGAAATTTTAATAGGGGAAATCAAAAAAAACCTGAACAAGATTCAGCCAATTATTTTGCAGGCAGAGGTAAGTATTTAAATACGAGACTGATAAATTATAAAATGAATACATTTTAAATTCGAGAAAGCATTTTCCATTTTGCATCTTTGTCATCTAGGGTATGATAGTCCAACCAAAAGTCGAAACAATAAAGTATTTCAATATGGGTCACGATAACCGACAGCTATACAAATGAATCTATACCAATGAATACCCCTTAGGTACGCACAACAGATGAAAATATATTCAAGTAGACCTATTGTGCCGAAAATACAAAATGAAAAAGACAACAAAAACCTTGACTGGAGTCTTGGTAAGTTTTTTTATCATTTTCCACTGTGTCCTAAACGTTTCGGGTTTATTGGTAGGTTGGTTAAGTTAGAGAATATTTTACGATAAATATAGGATGAGCAAGAGATTGACGTTTTTGGGACACTTAACATCAGTGGCGTGCACAGTGCTTTTGATCAGGGTAGGCTGTGGGAAAAACAGCAGATTGATTCATAATAGAGATAGGTACCAACAGATGTCACTGATTGCTATTGCATTTGTTCTGTAAAAGCACTGCCTACACTAACAAAGATACTAACATAAACGAGCCACTTGAACGCGCGCACAGCTCACAGCATACATGCACACATATTTTGTGTAGTCTAGCGAACATAGAATACTCTGATGTTGGCGGCGTTTGGGCATATGTAGTTACTGCTTTTGACGCGTTCTAGACGGTTAATGGGGCGCTTGCGGCGGTGGACTTTCGCAGGTATTTTTGAAAGTGTAGATATATTTTTTGTAATAATTTCATATTATTTCTTACAATATTGTTCATATTTATATGCGAGTACGGCAGGGTAGGCAGTGCTTATGTGCCTTTATGGAGTGCACGCCTCTACTTAACATAACTCAAGAGGTATTTTTACTTAATAACTAACCATAACGCCGTTTCGTTGCACTATAATAATGTATGTCAATAAGAGCAAAAAAAAAGTAATAAAAAATAAAATAAGTATTTAACTTGCAGCAATCAAAAACCTTACCTCCAATGCAGAGCGGTAAGCTCATTGGCTATGAAACCAGAGATCACGGGTTGAAAACCCGACAGTAGCAAAGAAAAATAATTATCCAATGCGGATTTCACATTTAAAACTTATAAAGTTGTGAAGAATATTTGCGCTTAATTTCAGATTGAAAAATACTCTATATTATTACCCTGCGTGGTAGATACTCTAAGTATCGCCTTGGTAAAAGACCAACTTTAGAATCGAAATGTTGCTTGAAATGGCTTATTTGATGACTTAGCCAGGTACTTCCCAACCTTCTGTTTTCCCATCTCCGTTTCCTCCTCACTACCTTTAGCCTCACAACATACCCCGATTGGGAATGCCATAGACTCACTGGCTCCAGACGGTTGGGAACAGTTGGGACTCTTGTGCGATATTTACTATTAAAAAAATATTTTTAAAATACTGAACAGTATTACAGTAACCTAGTACCTACCCTATACGATTCATTGGTACTTTGACGAGTATTTTTTGCGGATAAATTCTTGTTATGAAATTTGTAAAACGTAACAGTTCCTTAGGTTAAGGTGTTTTTGCAAACTTTCGTCATATTTGACATCGTCATAATTCAACAATGAGCGCCATTTTGTTTTTATTTAACATTTCAATGATTCCCGTTTAACATCGATTTTAGGCCCGTTTCGGCTTTGAACAAATTGTTAACAGCTGACAAGTATAACAACATGACCGTTATGCTTTTGAGCTGACCAAAACTTGTTCAAAAGCTGTAATGGGCCTAAAAATCATATTTTAACGGGGACCATTAAAATGTAAAAAAAAAAACAAAATAGCTCTAATCGGTTAATTGTAACGATGTCAAATGCAAGAACAGTTTGGAACACCTCTACCTCAACAAGATAACAAACATTTGATACGGCAATATATTTTTTATACCAGTGATTATTAAACTAGTGTCAGTTGTCACCATCAATAATATTAAATGACAGTTGCATTTAAAAATGGTTTTAATTTCTAAACAACAATCTAAAAAAAGATTTGTGAAACAATTATGGACCGATTTCTAAGTCCAGTTTTTTCGCAGGTTTAGACAATATTTGATTTTTTAATGTATTTTATTTCTAGGTCCACTAAAATCGAGAGATTTTTTCGCTCTCAAAGTCCCAAAATGCAAAATGTGCATGGTCACCAGTGGCGGCTCGTGACTTTTTAGTGTGCTACAGTAGTAAGATTGAAAAAAAAGTCATTATCGATGTTGTTGTAGCCAAAAAATATATTTTTTTTAAATTACATTTTTTTGTATGAAGATTTTTCAGAAATCCGTGCATTGCACCACCAGAACTGAAAAGTCCTGAAAATCTTCATGGAAAAAAAAAACTTTAAAAAAAAAAAATCATTTTCGGCTACAACAACACTAACAATGTCGTATTTTTCAATCTTAGCACTCTAGCACACTAAAAACTCACGAGCCCTCACTGATGGTCACCCCGGTTGCCAAACTGTGACAAATGACTCCCGTCAAAGTTAACCAGTCCAAGGGGGTGACATCTACTAAAGTAGACTGCGGAACTAAACTACCTCTATCGGCGGGAAGGGAAGGGGCTAGGGTGAAACAAGGAGAAAAGAAAGATGAAAGTGTTATATTATGGTCCTGATCCCATGTTGTGTTTACCCTGAAGATATTGAGATACTTCGGTGTTTGTTATTTGTTGTTCTCACAATAAAAAAAGTTTAAGAAAATGGGTGCTCAAAAAATACGTCCATTTTACGACGTCAAAATCTACCAAAAAATACAGACCTTTCAATAAAACGCTTTCCAAGTAGGAAGGAAAAGAAAAATTCGCTTGATACATTTTCTTTTATCTCCGTGCATAATAAATAAGGTTTTTTTTAATTTTAGGTTCACTCCTAATACAAATTAAACCGAATACTAACGGTGAGGTCGACCCACGATTATTACACCCATAGAACCTTAGAGTACATAGAGTGAGTGGTACCTATCCAGGGCAATGAAGTCAGTATTTGATGATTTCTACCGGACTCGGCAGACCTGGGCGTGGCTAGGACCAAGGCTAGGGTATTTATACATCTATCCATAGCACATACCGACACAATGTTTTTGTTTATTCGTATAACCACTTTTCACAGTATTGTTTTCAACAAAAATATAGCATTTAACCTAAAAAACCGTTTAGTTGTGTCGAGTTTAGTCGCATATAAAAACACGTGGGCGGAGTCCCCGGAGGCGCGGGAGACCAAGATCATCCTTACAGTACATAAAAGTGGTTTGTTATTTTTGTTGTCACTTTCTCTCTCACGGTGTACGACGTAAAAACCCGGATAAAGTGATTTATCGCAAGTTTGTATAGGTTGGGTAAAAATAATTAGCTATCTCTCCATATATTGTTACTCCAAGCATAGAACAGAGCGAATATAATGAAATTTGACGATATATTTAAATCAACACTGTTTATGAGTAAAATTATTATCTGAAGAATATCTTAGTGCTAAACAAATATTTTTTTATATTTATATGTAACTAGTTCAAACATAATCGTGCTTCAAACGTGACTTTAAAAATAAAATAAAATTATAGTGAATACCGCACAAAAGTCCCAACTGCTACCAACTGTCTAGAGCCAGTGAGACTATGGCATCCCCAATCGAGGGTAGGTTGTGAAGTTGAAGGTAGTGGGAAAGGGATGGAGATGGAAAAAATGAAGGTTGGGAAGTACCTGGCTATTCAGATTTAGTCACCAAAGACGACTGAAGCCATTTCAAGCAACGTTTCCATTTTGAATAGTGATCATTCACCAGGGCGATACTACGAGTATCTACCACTCTGGAACGCGTCGTTAGTATACCATATACTATTTTATTTTAATTGAATGTGTAATTTTTATTTTATTTATTTATCTTAAGTTAGATCACATCATTGTGTGTTTTAATACAAAATATTTAATTTATTTATGATTTTTTTCAAATATATTTTTCTGATAACATTTTATAAACTTAAAATTTAAAAAATAGATATTTTTATATATATCGGATTACAACAAAATGAACATACAATATACCAACATTAATGGTTACGTGGCCCGATACATGAGAGATTTCTGTTTGCTTGATTTTTTCCTTGTTGGGAATGTAATTAATTTTGAATTTCTCGTCCCGTTATGACACATATTAATTAAATAAAAGCTGTTTGCACACGCCGGGTTTGAACACGCAACCTCTGGATTAGTAGTCGAGCGTTTTACCACTCGACAACGGAGGCTGTCTAATTGAATTAAATGTGGTAAAAAAACAATCGATTTCAAGCAGCTTGCGGCTGCTTGATAAACCGTTTAGGATGCGCGCGAATCGTGAAATGAAATGTTTCCGTTATGTTAGGGGTTAAGTGAGCGACAAATTCGGAAATTGCAGGAGTGTAATTTACTTAGTTAACGGAACGAAAAGCACACATAATATAAAAAAAAACGATATAACCTCAATAACATACCAAGAGGGGATAGCTTGTGTAGTCGGGATTGTTGTTTTTTCCTGACTCGGGGATGTCCAGGGCTAAGGCTAGGATATTTATACATCCATTCATAGCACATGTCGACATAATGTTTTATTTTTTGTATAAAGACTTTTTCACAGTAATTTTATCAACAAAAATATAGGATATAACCTAAAAAATCGTTGAGTTATGTCCTGTTATGTTGCATATCAAAACGTAGTGGACGGAGTCGCCCGAGACGCGGGAGACGGAAACCTGCTTACATACCGAGTGGTGCGATATTATGTGACAACTTGTCATATCTCTTTCCTTCTCACGGTTTTCGACGTAAAAACACGGAGAATGTGATTTATCGTATTTTTTTATAGGTTGGGTAAAAATATTTTGCTCTCTATCCATATATGTAGCTTTGAGGATATAACTTATTATCATTATTTGTGATACAAAAGATAAAAAAATCATATTGAAACGTTAATTTAAGAGTAAATTCACAAATACAACAGCAAAGCAAAATATCAATAGAACGTCCGATAACAGACAGACGGCATTCAAGTAATGATTGCCTACTATCTCATTGCAGTCTGGGGTTTCGTGGAAACGGAAATCGCTTCCGGAACGGCCTCGAATATACTGTTGTTCCGATACCGCATTTAATAGACAAGCTGCCATCTAGCGGAGTAAGGAGATACTAAAGTCTAAACAGTTTACAGGAGCAAATTTGTCGAAGCTACTTGCGAAGCTATTATCATTGCAAACTACGGTATCGTCTAACATACGGAGAATATTTTCACGCGAAGTTTCGTATTAAAAATATAACAAAAATTATTATCAATGTGCAGCTTTATTTTGGTCAATTTTACCCAAAAAACTTAATTCTTCGGCAGGATTCGAAGTCCACACCTGCAAATAAGGATGCGGTGAACATAATCATTACGCCACTCACAAAACTTGATATCTTACCTTAACATGGGAATTTTCACAGTGAAAGATCTCTACACTAAATTAATTGTACGTGAAATAAAAGATACAAAATAAAAATGTGTTGCTAACCCTTTGATTGCAACGATATTTCGTTGTCACTTTGGAGAAAGATATTATGCCGACATTGATCGTTGTTTAAGTAATAATTGAAAGCTAGGTAAAAATATGACTAAATAAAATTAATAAAAAAATGATTTGACAGCGAATTTATTGTTACAATATTTTTAAATGCCACGGAGCATGATGCAGTATAAAATATGAAAACTGTTTTTGGTAATATTTAATATCGGCGCTGTAAAGGCAAAAGGGCTTAAGCGACACGTTGGTCAAAAATGAGTTAAATATGCAGTTTTGGTCAGTTTTTTTCTACATCGAATGCTCCGATTCTCGTTTGATTCTGAAGACTTTTGTGGCTCTTCAGCTATCTAAAATATATTTATCATTTGGAGAAGGCTTGCCTCAAGCGACACAAGTTTGGGACTTTTTTTTAGCTTTTTGTCACTTTAGGTAACTCAGTAAGATGATCTCATTTTTTCAAAATCTATCCAGGTTTTGTAGACTTATGAATTTTATTGTAAAATAAATTTAAAAAAAAACTTTAAAGCGTGCTGGTGTAAACTTCTCAAAATGGCGCTTTTGCCTTTCTGACGACGATATTTGTTTTTTTTTACATGAATACCGCACAAGAGTCTCAACTGCTCCCAACCGTCTAGAGTCAGTGAGACTATGGCATCCCCAATCAAGGTATGTTGTGAGGCTGAAGGTAGTGGGGAGGGGGAGGAGATGAGGAAGGGGAAGGTTGGGAAATACTTGGCTATTCAGATCTGGTCACCAAACACGGCTAAAGCCATTTCAAGCAACGTTTCAATTCTGAATGGTGGTCTTTCACCAGGGCGATACTTAGAGTATCTACCACTCTGGAACGTGCCACAAATATACTTTATTTTATTTTATTTCAATCAAATGTGTTTTGACACATATTTAAATAAATTTTATTTGCCCACGCCGGGTTCGAACCCGCGACCTCTTGTTTATTACAAGTTTAAATAAGTTAAGCGACAAACGAAGTACCGTCCCTAGGCAAGCAGGCAGCGAAACGAAATTCCTAAAAAGTTTGCCGGTGGCGCTCCACTTTATGCCCGTAGTTAGATTTACGCCGAGACACTGTACCCGGAACCTGTTCTGGCGAGACAGTCAGCCGGGAGAGGAAAGCGGAGGAAGACCTTCGCTTAGGCAAAAGCTCTAGAGGAGCTTAATGGTGAATCAAATCAACTCGGAAGAAAATTGAAAGCTGCGTCGAGCTTAGTAAAGCGCATTGAACGGAAAGTGATTAACTCCTAGGAACGACTTGAACTGTGTATGATTGAATTCTTACTGTCTCTATTATTACCTCCTGTGAGGAAAGGTTTCTTATGTAAGGTTTATCTCAGGATGATTTAATAATAATGGAAAATGGTGAATGCATGACTGTCTGCTTTATGTCGCTTAGAAATATTTGAAAGCATTGCACATTACTTGAAAGGGCTGTATAGTGTATTTTACTTAAAGTGATTTTTTTATCTGAATCCACATTAGTTACCAGTGCAATTTTTCTACCTTCGTCAGTTCGTAACGATACAATTTTGTACGGGAAAATGTATAATGTAAACATAAATATAATATAAAGTTAGAAATATCGATAAGTTGTTATATTTTGCATTCACCAAAAATTACATTTAATGTGATAGTAAAAAAAAATAATAATCTTAACTCATGCTGTGTCCTATTTTTAATAAATTTGCAGAATCAAAATTAGGACACGTGCAAAAATGTGACATTTCTATGGCTTGCATTTGTAAGTTATCGAACTATACTCAAATCCTTTTGGCATTTAACGCCGGAAGCTTGTACGAAATAAATCGGTGAGGGATTTGCAAAAAATTGGCAGAGATCTAAAGAAAGAAAAAAATTCTTCGCATTCGTTCATGTTCTATCGCAGATACTTTATTAAATTATGTGAAAACACAAACACCCTTTATTTACAGGTAAACGAAGTCGAAATGTTAAAAAAACATAAGATAACACTGAGAATTCGTTAAAATAAATTATAAATTCACCGTGGCGTTCGGCACAGCTTACCCTTCGGACGGCGAATGATGCAAAAAGGCACAAGGATAAATTTGGGGGACAGGATTGAATTTTCTGTAGCAGAATCAGAAAAGCAAATCAGAATACTCTGATCCTTACCGCTTATTTTATTGCTCGACGATTTTGAAATTTTAGAATTTAAATGGTAGAGGTCAGTTTTTTGTTAATCTAAATGTTGATTCTCGGAAACATTTGATATTATTGTTACAAATTGATCAGAATAAACTCAAATGTGAACTCGGTTACACCTTCCGTTTCTGGATTGTTATGTCGCCTTAAAATAATAACTAACCATCAAGCCGTTTCCCCGCAAGGGTAGGCAGAGAGGACGGACCGCCATATAACTCTGTCTTGGCACACACTCCTTGCTTCTTTCACATTAAAACATACTCTTCTGTTATTCTGTCTCTTCACATGACCCGATTCAAGTATTTGATTAACTTGATCGTGCCACGTCTTTTTCGGACGTCCTCGACTTATTCTTCCATTCACATTCGCATCATATATACTTTTTACACTCCTTTCTTCGTTCATTCGCTCTACATGCCCAAACCATCTAAGCGTCCCTTTCTTGATCCTATTTATTACGCTCACATCAGCCTTGCATTCTTTCCGGATATCCACATTTTTAATACGGTTATACATGGTTTTACCGCACAAACGTCTCAGAGATCTCATTTCCACAGCATTTTGTCTATTTTCATCCTTCCTCTGCCAGTTCCATGCCTCACTGCCATACATCAGGGTTGGTATAAGCACTACATTGTGGACTGCTAGCTTCGCTTCTTTGGACAATGTCTTATTTGCGCCAACAGCATTCAGTACTCCATTGATGGAGTTTCCTGCATTCACCCTTCTTAAAATATATTTATCAGCCTTTCTGTCTCTCGTAAACATAAAATACAATCCCTAAAAAAGGCAATGCGCGCTTTATGACTTTACCGTAAATAATGTTTTTTGCAAAGTACCTACCTTAATTATTATCTTTTTACTATAATTTTTAGGTTTAATAATAAAACAAACGACCAAAACCACAATACAGAAGAAGAGTGCTAAAAGAAGAGTGCTAAAAGAAGAGTGCAAAGATGTTAATGAAGCAAATATTTCTAAATAGAACACATATACTTTGTTTTTAACCACTTTTTTATTTAATATTTTGTCTACCGGTTTCGGAAGTACCCTTCCATCATCAGGACAATATTAAATTAATCTTTAGATAATAACTTCATCTCTTCTGGAAGAAATATATGTGGAGATATTATCTAAAGATTAATTTAATATTGTCCTGATGATGGAAGGGTACTTCCGAAACCGGTAGACAAAATATTAAATAAAAAAGTGGTTAAAAACAAAGTATATGTGTTCTATTTATAAATATGGCAAGCCACAAAGTTAATGCTTTTTACGAATATACAAATATTTCTAATTTAAATCCATCAACATAATTCAAAACTGTAGTAGTAAATCTATCCCACAAATATTTAACAAGTCGGTTCATCCAGAAGATTTAGTATAGACCCCAGAATCTTTATCGCAGAATTCATGGGCCGTGTGGTTGAACCCTCAACCCTTTCGCAAACAAGTCGGTGCTGCAAAGTGTTAAATTAGTAACAACAAATCTTTTAACGGACACTTCCAGTCTTGTCTAAGCACTACTGTGCCACCGAGTAATTGTCGGTAAATGGGGTTCCGCGTTTGATGACGCCTGAAAACGGCTTGCGAACACCAAAGAGAATTTCATGAATGTACACAATGAACTACTGCGGGTGATAATAAATTCAACTACAACTTTGCGAGCTTTTGTCGCGTCGTGACCGGCTTATGGCGCAAAGTGATGTCGCGAAGCTACAATGGAAAACTGTAACAAAACTATTTTTATTTTATTTTTTATTTATTAACTTTTTGTTTCTTACATTACCTACCTCACTAGGTCATAAGAATCTGTTCTGAGGTAAGTGACAGTGAGTACAAGTAGAATAATTTTAAAAAAATGATGATATTTGTTACACAATGTTCTAGTTTGTCATGGTGAAGAATTTCAAGTGCTATTTTAGGAGGTCTTCAATTCCCTTGCGGTTCTTACTCATTAGCCATTTAGTAATGTTTTGATTAAAGGAATACATATTGGTGATGGCTACAGTCTGTGGTGGGAGTTCGTTGTAAGTGTGAGGCGCGATGTACATATGGTGTCTTTCCGCAAAAGCTGTATTGTATTTAGGTACTAAAAGTCTTTCTTGTTGTTTGGCCCTTGTATTTTTATTTTGTGTAATATACATTAAAGATTTTGAAGAATGAGTTATTTTTAACACTATTTTATTTATTTAATTATATACGCCCTCATGGGCTTTTACACAACATAAGATATAAAATAACAGTGACATAAAAAATAACAATGATTAGCACCCAAAAACAAGATTAAGTGGATAGAAATAATTTAATGCAAATTAACACTAGTATTTTTGAAAGAGGTATGCTATTATAGCCTTCTTTTAACTAGATTCAGTGCAGTTGAAAAAAGAGCAACAGAGAAAGAATAGCACATGCATAATAATAAATGAAGCGATGACAAAAATAGGACAAAATATACATAAAAGAGAACATTCAAGCCATGATTTAGTCAAAGTTTTAGTAGAGTCGTAAAGAATGACAAAAATCATTTACATTGCTACCAAAAATTTCAAGACCATGGCTTGAGTGAACAAGTCTTGACATTCTGGACAATGGAGAATTATACCCATAATTAGTATAAAGATGATTGAGGAACAGCAATTCATTGTTTCTGAGTCTACGGCAAGGAATGTTGAACTGGATAAGTGGCAACAGAGAAGGTGAGTCAATAAAACAATTGATAATTTTGTAAATGAAAATTAAATGAAAAAAAATGGTGACATTCTTTTTCCATTGTTCCCTGCTGCTTGTCTTTAAATAATCTTTGATATTTAATTTCGTGTCATTCAACATTTTTATTCAATTTAAATTCGAAATCAAGCTGACAAGGAGATATCACATTTAGCGCGTATCAACTAGAAAACAACCGCTCAATATTATTTTTTAAGCATACAACATTTTGATAAACGGATTATAAATACATTGGACGTTGAAAAAATACGATAGCGGTTCATTAATAACTAACGGATACATAAATTAACATGTTTAATTAATAAACGATCAATTAACGATGTAAAGTTTATGCGCAGTTTTATCTTGGCAGATATATTTACGGTGAGAAGTGGTTTCTTTTAACTACCCACGAAATCTTCGACTGTGTAATAATAATATAAAATGAATCTAGTTTGATCTTGTTTTTTCAAGACTAAAAATACAGATAAAAATAATTCAAGTCGTCCGATATAAACTATGATATCAGGCTAGCCAACCTGTTAGTTGTGCGAAAATAAGTCCACTTTTTTTCAATTATTTTCAAATGTCATATTTTTTTGCTTATAATGTTATACAAACGAACGTAGATATATTTAATATGTGAACACTCCAAGAAAGCTTTTATGAATATATTATATATGGATTAACAAAAGGTGTTTACTAAATCTCGTAATATCAAAAAAAAGTTTAGTATCTAACAATAATAAACAAAATTAAACTATTATTTCTAATTTTGAAACTGTTAATTCGTGGTGGAATTCCATTTTAATGATTTAATAAAACAAATTTGTAACTTTATTCCACTTTTATTATTTTGACTGGACCGGTTTCAGCCTATGACGGCCATCTTCAGACTAGTCTTAAGATAATAGTCTTAAGACACTAGTCTGAAGATGGCCGTCATAGGCCGAAACCGGTCCAGTCAAAATAATAAAAGTGGAATAAAGTTACAAATTTGTTTTATTAAATCATTAAAATTAAACTAATTTATATTATGCTGTTTGCAAATTAATAATTCGTTCTTACTGTATGCTTTAGAAATGAGATACATGAAGCGTATTTGTGACACAAAAATTATGTATGGCCGTGTTAAAAATGTGAGTATACGGAAATAATGCAAGGCTGATATGAGCGTAATGAATAGGATTAAGAAAGGGACGCTTAGATGGTTTGAGCATGTAAAGCGTATGAACGAAAAAAGGAGTGTAATGAGAATGTATGACGCGAAAGTGAATGATTGAAGAAGTCCGGTACGCCCGAGGAAGACATGGCACGATCAAGTGAATCAAATACTTGAGTCGAACCATGCCAAGAGTCAGCATAACAAAATAGTAAGTATGAGACGATGTATGAATGTGAATGAAGCAAGGAGTGTGTGCCAAGAATGAGTTGTAAGGCGGTTCATTTTCTCTGCCTAACCCTGCGGAGAAACGGCGTTATAGTTCAAACTTTTTGAGCTGATAGCATGGATCACAGCTTTTTCAAAAAAAGCTTGCGAACCTAAAAAGCTTAATAGAGTTTTTTTTATCAATTCGTTATCAAGTTTTGAGAAATAAAAACAATGAATCGCTATTTGATAAAAAAAATGTTAAAATAAATGAAAAAAATAACTTTGCATAAGACCGGGAATATTATTTTATTTTTTATGACCGACCGGTTTCGCTTAGCCTAAGGATCACCAGGGTGCAAAATTTAACTAAACAAAAAATACAAAGTGTGCGGTTATATACGAGTATACTCGTACACACAGAGAGAGAACGAAATATAAAAAAAGAACAATGAGAAAACAATAGAATAACAAAGATATAAATAAGAGACAATCATTTATTGATCACGTTTAATAATTTTGAGTTTAAAAGATATAGGAAACTAAATAATCCATTTACTTAGTGAGGACGCATAAAGCTTTTTATCCATACAACTTTATAAGCCTTCCTAAGGCTTTTGAATATCCAACAATTGAATTTCCGGGATCCTTAAATGGCCGGCTGAGTTTCAGTTGTTGAATTTCGAGGGAGGGATTTAGCCTATTCTAGATATGGGGGGAGGGGGTATTTGTACATTTTAATGAATAATGAGCCAAACGCGAAACGAACTGAGGGATGCATGACTGAACTTCGTAAGCATCTATCTTCATTCAGCAAAGGAATGAAACATACAAATCCTATTATAAACATTTGGATATTTAAGAGGATTGAATTGGAGTTTTGAGCGTATTAAAGTTGATTGCCTTAGATCGTATTCTATTCCATTGTATTTTTCGTCGGCTTGATATTAAAAGTTAACTGCTTAAGTAGATTTTTCAAAAAGAGACCTACTACGGACCAAAGTAGATTACCTATTTCTAGAAAAATATATTTCAAATAACATATTATTAAAAAAACAAAATAACATTTGTTGCAACTCATCCGGTTGAGCACTCCTTGCCGTAGACTCAAAAACAATGAATTGCCGTTCCTTAATCATCACTCTACTAATTATGGGTATCATTCTCCACTGTCCAGAATGTCGAGACTTGTTAACCCAAGGCATGGTCTTGAAATTTTTGGTACCAGTCTGAGTGATTTTTGTCATTCTTTACGGCTCTACTAAAACTTTGACTTGACCTTGGCTTTGAATTGTATGTTCTTTCTGAGGTATTTTTGTCCTATTTTTGTCATTGCTTCATTTAATATTACTTAGTTTATAAACAAACATTAATTCCCATTGAACTATTAACATAATAAAATAAATTTAAAAAAAATATTGTTGGAGCCTGGTCCTATCGTAGGTTGGCTATCATCAAATCGAACTGCACACGTTCCAGTATCGTAGAATAATCCATGAAGTAAGCAACACATAACCAAGGGAGTACCTACCAATTATTGAATTCATATTTTTTCAGGAAGTGTTTTTAAGAAAATCTTAATAAATATGAATACAGCTTTCTTTCACAAGCCATTATTAAAAGTGGGACTAAAGCTCTATTAAAACTAATTTATGTGGCACGATTTTATGAATATCATTAATTAATAAGGTATATTGAATACCAATAAGATTTGGATTAATTAAACTTTATATTTCTCGACAGATGTCTTGATGATTCATTAGCAAGTATGTAGAAATAAAATAAAACAGAAAAAACCGGCATTCACGTTACATATTGAGCAGTATATTTCATGTGATATTTTCATATATAATGCAGATCACCATGATACGGGCATATGCCTAGTTTATCGTAATACATATATATATATTTTTAAATCGGTATAATATGTCATAATTTTGTAAAATATTAAATTAAACAAATAAATAAAATGTTAAAAGGTAGGACTTTATTAAATGTCTACTAATGATGATACGATATTTGTACCATGGGCAATTATATTTTTGCGCATTAATAATTTAATTAATGAAAGCGATTTTTTTACATCTGCGATAGTACTTACAATCCTTATCAAATAAAGAGCTATCTATTTATATATCTAACAATAAAGTAGTGATATTTCATTGTAGTTTACGTACATACCAGTGTATTATTCTTACACATGAATATTACGACATATCCTTGGTTTTTACGAGCCCAGTCAAACTCGCAATAAAATTGGATACGAGAAACAGATACATCGGAGAAAATGCAACATGTTTCATGCCGTAAATTTTTACGATAAACGCATAGTAAACAAGAAATATGGTGCAATTTGCAATAACACATCAAAACGCACTTACGTAACGTGATTCCTAGGAGTGATGAAGGTAGAAGAAGTAACGAACCTGAAACAAAAACACATGTCAACATTAGTACAAAGATCGACGGTACTGCAACATCAGTACACCAGTAATTTATTGGGTGATTGGTGACATCAATTCATCATAAGATGGCACGAACCACGTCAATTCAGAAACAATTCAAACAGAACCAAGTCAGAATAATTTATCACCATGTTCATACTTTGCATGGGACGTCTTTCAAAGATAGTCATAAGTACAATATTACGATAAGCGGATAGCTCTGAATAGTAATAAAATGGTACAATATAATTTTCAACATCAGATAAGTTTTCATCACATGATATGAAAAGTAAACTGTCTGCTCCCACCAGGAGCCCTAGCACGAAACATCGATATGGATTTTATCGACAAAATCGGTCATTTGAAATGGTTCCCGAGCCCGACTGCAGATCGCCAACGAACAAACGACAGTTATCAACGACTAAATTAAGCATGTTTAGCCGACGTGAGTTGTCGTTTGTTCGTTGGCGATCTAAAGTCGGGCTCGGGAACGATTCCAAATTACCGACATTGTCGATAAAATCTATATCGATGTTTCGTGCTAGGGCCCCGGTAGATTCTTATTATTTCACACCCTTTAATTTTCTATTGACATATTTATAGAAATGAAAAAATAACTTTGTATAAGAGCACGGATACTATTTATTTTTTATAATCGACCGGTTTCGCTTATCCTAAGCATCATCAGGTTACAAAATGAAGTTAAACAAAAAGTGCTTTAAAAAAAAAAAAATGTTTAGTTAAATTTTTACCCTGGTGATGCTTAGGCTAAGCGAAAACGGTCGGTCATAAAAAATAAAATAGTATCCGTGGTCTTATACAAAGCTATTTTTTCATTACTTTAATTTTCTTTTCCCACTTAAAGAATGTTTGTATTATTGGTAAAAAGCATTCAGAGTATGCAAAATTGTTGATTTCCAATGTAATTATCCGGATTGGTTGAGAAAAAAATCTACTAGGCAATAAAGCCCGTATTTATAGATACAATCAGGAAAGGATGCATATGGAGTGTAAATAATAATAAGTACAAATTTTTCAAATTTAAAATATATATTTTTTTTTCAAATATAATATAGTACTCTTCCATTAGAAGCAAAAGCTTGTGTATGGAAGAGGAGTGAACATTAATTATTATTGATCAAAAAATGCGCTATGGTACATATTGTTAGTAAATGGGATATAAAGATTCATTCATTCAATTCAATTTGAGACTTTTTTTTTGAGAATGTTTTTAAAATATTTCTTAATAGAGTTAAATAGTTGGCTTTTATCAATAATGCTTCTGATTTCTTCTGGTAGTCGATTGAAAAAAGATCGTCCTTGGTAAGTATAATGAAGTTGAGCAAATGAACTATTTAGTTTTGGGCATGGAAAAATATATTTAAGTCGAGTTCGGTTTTCAGTTAAGAAATGGTATTTGTCTTTTTCTTTAATGATTTGAACTATTGAATTTTTAATGTATAGGTTTTTAAATGTAGGTACTTGAAATTCTTCAAAAAGGCGATCAGTTGGGTAGTCTGAAGGTTTTTTCAATATAATTTTAATAATCAACCTTTGTACAATTCCTATTGGAATAAGGTTAGATTTATATGCGGATCCCCAACTAATGATACCATATTGTAAAGTGGATTGCACCAAGGCATAATATATTAAATATAGGTTTTTATCGACAAAAAAATTCTGATTCTTAAAAATATATATATTAGTTTTCTGATTTTTTAACAACTTCACATATTTGGTCCTTCCATTTCAGGTTTTTATCGATAGTTATTCCCAGATATTTAATTTTATTTGTTGTTTTTAGTATTGTGCAATTTAAAAAGCAATCACTTTTATTGTGAGTTGTAAAATTATCGTTATGTATGATTATGTCAAAATTTTTGGGGGTATCGATTGTATGTATTGCAAATGGAACTACAAATGTTTTATCACTATTTAGTGATAGCAAATTAATGTCGAAAAAAGTCTTAAGTGTGTTTATGTCTTCAGTAGCCTTACATGTTTAAAATACACCGGTAAACAAAAAAGCTTACCAAACTTTCATGGCCTTTTGCCGATCATTATTAACACGTCATAAAATCCTCTAATCAGAACACAAAAGACAACCGTGAAGATTACCACACCACTGGCGCCTGCCAAAAACTAACAACAATGAAGATGAACCGTCCAAGCTAATGGCCACAAATAGATTATATAAAAACGCAGATAAAAAAGACAAATACTGAAGGGTGTTACAAAAGATTCAGTCGCATAATAAATTAATATTACACAGAAAACCAGAATATTTTGACGTAAGTTAAATTAAAATTAAAATTGCTTAGGGACACTTCTTAAATAATCATGACAAAAGCAAACGGTCTTATAGAAAGACTGGAAAACAGCCAATATAAAATAACATGCAGTTATACCTACGGGTGTGCTCATATATTGATATACCAGACGTGAAAAATCACGGGATGTAACTTGAATTGCCAAGAAAAAATATTACTGGCTTTAAACCACCCATTAAAAAAACAAAATAATGTCTGCTGAAATGCATTATAGGTAGGTAGGGATTCGAAAAGATTATTATTAAAATTTGATCATTTTAACTAACATCCGTTCCAAATATGAAAAGTTCACACTCACATTCATCCACTACCTAACTTATGCAGAAGTATCCTAGAGTGTAGAAGTCGTAACAGTACAGTAACCTGCTTGTATACGATTAGTCAAATCGGACCGAGAAAGCAGTAATCCATTATTAGAGCGTGAACATATTAAATTTTACCGACGTAACGAATAATAAAATGCATTTAGCACGTTCATAAACATTTAAAACTGATGAAGTAACATAAATCGTGTACTAGAATAGATCGTACCAGCGAAAAAAAAAGGATTACTGAAATTTTAAAATGTTATTTAAAAACATGCATCAATTTGTTGGTTTATCAAAATAAGCTTGAATTATAAACATGTTTTAATGCACCCCGCGTCAGTGTATCGTACTTTATGCATTAATGTTCGTTATGAGTTCCGCTCACTAGACCATGTGTTGTGCCGTAGTGAACTGTCAATTTAGTTTTTCAGCGGGTTTTCAATCCGTAAGTCTGTTTTTTTTTATTAAAACTATTTTATAATTTACTGCCATGATGTAACTTAGGTAAAGGCACTACCATTATGCCATAAATAATACAAAAATAGAGTTCAGCAAAGTTTTATTATTTATATATCACCTAAAAAAATAATCTTTTGACTGAGTATTAATTTCTTGAGGTAAATTGGTATTTCTAGAAAATTCAGTATTTTTTTCAGGGAAATTCCAGTAAAATAAATAAAAAAGAGCAGACTTAGTAATACGTCACTCTCTAAATATTTATATGGCCGACTTGGTTTCATTTTATTCTTTATTTAATCAGGGCTAAATTACAACTGATGATGATTAGTCTTGATGATGCTTGAGACAAATTGAAACCTGGTCGGCTGTATAAATATGAATAAAGTGGTGTAAGTATTAGTAAGTGTTATAATTTATTTATTGTATACACACCACAAAGTATTTGCTCCCTTCGATAAAAGTAATTCCATCAGTTTTCATTATTTCTAATTTTGTAACTGTTAATTCACGGTGGAATTCAATTTTAATGATTTAATAAAACAAATTTATAACTTTATTCCACTTTTTTTATTTTTTGACTGGACCGGTTTCAGCCTATAACGGCCATCTTCAGACTAGTACAGGTTGTTCTTATTCTATGGCTTATATACTATTTTTGGGATGTCAGGGGTAGTAAACCATGATTTTACTTTAATTATATTTATCAGTATTGCTGCATGATTTTACTAGTTACAAGTTACTTTTAGTTTAATATTTTATATATCTATCTGGTATGAATTTTTATTTAAGATGGGTTACAGTTGTATTTCTCTAAGAATGATTTTACGATGTATATATATATAATGCAAGGTTGGTGAATACTGATTATTAATGAGTTTATTTTAGGTTTTTCCCATCTTAATTGTAATGTCTAGATTTTCCATAAAATTTCCTAATTATTAGGTTACTCCCAGTATTATGGTATAAATACATGATTATATTTATTATGCACTTTTACAGTAGATTATTTTTATTATTATCGTTAATTAGGTATATAATTTCTCGGTATCGAGGAATTTTCAAGTGAGTTTTTAAGGAGTTTTTAAGTAATCGTAAACAAGCAAAGAAATCTGATTTCTTTGCTTGTTTGTGAATATCCACGTTGTAGATAATTTTGTCAGAAAAATATTGTGGTAACAACTTGTTCTTCATTTTATGAATAAATATCAATGTGTAATATATTTTCTAACAACAGAGTACTAAGTATGCTTGATTCATTCAGTTAAGTAATTCCATATTCATCCCTACCTCTCCTGGCCGCCATATATTATTCACAACTTAATCAAAACTGTTGCAAACTCACCCCAGGCATATTTAAGCAAGGGTAGCTACTAGCCAGCAGATAGTAGGGTTGGAGGTAGTCCTTATTAAACACCGTTGTCTAGCTGAATTTTACAAAATACTGGACGCCTCTGACGGAGGACGTTAAGGGATGAATAAATGGCGGTGGAGGAAATTGAATTGTCAGCGAAAGGGGTGTACTTTTGTCAAAGCATTCCGATTGACTAAACGCCCGCCCCTGTGCTCTGTTTGTTGTTTACTATTGCGTGCCGCTTGCTGTTGTTATTTTCGGGAAATATGTAAAACAGTTAAAGGAATATTTACATTTCGCTTTGACATGGAAACCCGTATTAAAATAAATTCCGACGCCAAATATTGGCAAAGAATTTACTAGGTTTTCAATGATATTCTTATCTACAAATTATTTTATTAGTCACTGTTATTAAATTATCAATAAAATGTTTAGCTGGTAGCGAATCAAATACAATCGGGCACAAATAATTCACTAAAACCGATTGAACAGATAGCTCAACAATTAATTGAATTGACATCAAAATATTACTAGTATTAACTATAAATAAAAAAATTTGTGAGTACGTATGTTTGTACGGGTGTGAAATTTTCAAATTTGGAACTGTGGAAGAACATTTTATCAAATTTTAAAAAAATCTCTTCAAATCCAGACAAGCGATTAGGTAGGTACTTATAATATATTTTACAAAAACAATTGAGTGAAATTCAACTGTTAAATCACGGGTAACAACTAGTCTTGTTTATTAAAAATATATTCAATGAATCATAGAAAGTCACTTCTGAAGTGAGAATTTAATTATAGAAGTGATAAGATTAAAAACATTTGGCCTTGGCGCTTATCAAAGAGGGGATTGAAAACGATGTACTACTCGGTTTAATAATATACAAAATGAATCGAGACTTTACTTCGTAGAGTGTACAAATTAAATGGTTCATACAAATTTAATGCCCAAGTTTTGTACTAAGGTCAAGTACTATTGTAGATCAAGACATGTGACATTGATATGATATTGGCAAAGTGATATCGCCTTCTTCGACACTTTGATTGTGTGCTCCTAGGCTGAAACACAAATGATTTGTAACATTTACACTCCTCTTCAAAAAAAAAAAAAACTTATATAGCCCACTCGGATTGGATAATTAGTCTCTGAGATACGATCCAGTTTGTAGAAACGTGTGGAATCCGGGAAGTCTAAAATCGTGGGTTCACTTTGTCTGCGATTAGTTTGCGACCGGCCGCCACGAATGTCAGAGAAGTAATGGCAGAAATGTATCATTTTTATTTAAAACGAGAATAAGGTAGCGGCGTTATGTATATTTTTAGCCGAGTTATTAAAGTTTAAAATTACTTTGACAGAAACTGTCGCTCATTTGGAAGCGATGTCTTTCCCACTCCTGGCATCGATTTCAAAGACGTTTTCACGCCAACATCACTAGAGTAAAAGCACCAGTGGATGAGTGACACCAAAAAGTAGACCAGCATGTCAACGTGGAGGCAGTGTTAGAGGTTGTATCAGGTTGTATATAACCGGAAATAATTTAAATTGCGGGGTGTTAGACTTTAAGGTGAAGGTGGCACCTGACCATGATGAGAAGTATCGCCCTGGTGTAGGACTGACTCACTTTAATCACCTTCTTTAGAGAGGCAACGAAAGAAGCTCACAAGAAAAAACTGAGCCAATCAATTAATGCATTGATTTGAATTTATACGGTACAACTAGTATTAACTGTAAATAATTTCCTCTGTGATTACGTACGTTCGAGTGTAAACTTTTCAAATTTGGAATTGATATTAAACGAAATTATTAATTTATACGATACAAGTATTATCAACTCTAAATAATTTCTTCTGTGATTACGTACGTTCGTACGAGTGTAAACTTTTCAAATTTGGAACTGATATTATACGAAATTATCAAATTCAGAAAGAATATTTTTTAATCTCTGCCTACCCAATAAATTACCTACCTATATTGTATTTTGGCCGACATTATTCTTTATTTGAAATGGGTCGAAAAGGGGAACTAATATTTTTTTCTTGACAGATCAAGTTACATCCAGTGATTTTTCACAAGAACAACCAGTCTAATATTCTCGTATATCACAAAGCACAGAATTAACGCATTTTTTTATAGACAGATAAAAATTATGAATAGAGTGATAAAATACAAGCGACATAATATTATTTGGGTTACACTCTCTCAGCAAAATGGTGTAGCGCTAAATTAATTGGACAAAAGGAAAGAAGAAAAAAAGCAACACAAAAATAAAGCGTGATAAATAGGTACTATTCAGCAATAATAAAATAGATTTCAGTTGAGTTTGTGACGATTCCAAAAATATGCCATTAAACAATTAAATACATCTGCAGCTCTTTGTCGCTTCACTGAAAAACTGTTTTAAAGTCACATTGTACGAGGTTTTATATTAAAATAAATTCAAGCAATTTCCCCGTAAATATAACATACTAGTTGTCACCCGTGAAAGTCAATGAATTTAACTTGACTTGCATATAAAAAAAAATAATAGTTGCTTTAATTCACCCATTTCATATATAGAACCTTGGAGAAACAATGTATGGAGAGAGAGCTAATTATTTTTACCCAACCTATACAACCTTGCGATAAATCACTTTCTCCGTGTTTTTACGTAGTACACCATGAGAGAGAAAGAGACAACAAATATAATACACCGCTTCTATGTACTGTCACAATGATCTTGGGCTCCTGGGTACCACTCTATACCATATACTCTATGTATAGAACAATGTCTGCTAAAATACATTATTATGGGTAGGTACTGTATTAGGTGGGTGCTGGGTAGGAATTTGAAAAAAATCTTTTTTCATTTGATAATTTTGTTAACATATCTATCGGTTCAAATTTTGAAAGTATAACACTCTTAGGTATCAACAAATTAAATTATTATATTGTGTAATTAATCAGACAATAATATTATTGAAACAAAAGCATAATATTTTGACTTTATTTAATTCCTTTACTGTAATATTTTTCGTCTTAAGCATCTTTTCGCCGCAGCCTGTAAATAAATACGGTACAACCATAGAGTTGGTAGAGTAGTATCTATCCAAGGTAGTGAAGTCAGTTTTTGACTTGTTTTTGATGATTTTAAACGCACCTGGGCGTGGTTAAGACTAAGGCTACGGTATTTATACATCCATTCATATCACATATCGACATAATGTTTTTGTTTATTCGTATAGCCACTTTTTCACAGTATTTTTTATCAACAAAAATATAGCATATAACCTAAATGTGGGCGGAGTCCCGCCGTGAACCAGGACCTTAAGATTATCCTTACAGTATATAGAAGCGGTCTATGAAATTTGTTGTCTCTTTCTCTCTCATGGTGTACGACGTAAAAACCCGGAGAAAGTGATTTATTGCAAGTTTGTGTAGGTTAGGTAAAAATAATTAGCTCTCCCTCCATATATTGTTACTTCAAGGGTACAACTGTTTTCCTGACCACTTGCACGTGTACAACGCCCTGTAGTTAGAAATAATAACGAAAATTACAAAAATTGTTATTATCGAGCTAGCCCCACAAACTACACACATAATTTCCGATGCAAACAAATTTTCCGATAGTGCCGATTTTTACTGGGTTTTTCAGTCTGTGACCACTCGTAAACCTCCCTAGTTAATAGCGAATCGGGTTATAAAAAAGCACGGTTCCTCGTTAAATAAACGTGACGTAGATAGACACACAGGTAGGTAGTAGATAGAGCACAACCTATCACCGGTAGGTAGGTACTTCAGCCTCCATTGCAGCCAGGATAGAGGGCAGTATCAGTCAGGCCGGCGCGGCATGATGAATGGCGCATGATTGCATTGTTGCCTCGCAGACTGGAAGCTCTCGATAGCCGGCGACATGCCCGGCCCGTGGCTGCACGCCTGCGCTTGTCTGCCATGTCGGCTGCGAAGTGCAGAGTCACCGGTCACCGTGTCCCACGTCCCCGGACGTTGCCGGCTATTTGCAGGACATTGAAGGCTTTTCGTGTAAAGCTTTTTCCGGCTTTCGTACTCGTTTTACACGCGTTATTGCAATTTTGTAGGTTACGTTGTGCTTTTTGGGTAAGCATCGGAATGTGAACTAAAAATAACGTGTAGTACCGCTTAGAAATTGAAATTTTTACGTGGATCGCTGCACTATTTTCGGATTAACATAATTTTCCATCATTATTTTTTTATAGTGAATACCGCACAAGAGTCCCAACTTCTTCCAGAGCCAGTGGAATATGGCATCCCCGATCGGGGTATGTTGTAGTGAGAAGGGGAAGGAGATGGGGAATAGAAAGGTTGAGAAGTACCTAACTTTTCAGATCTGGTCACCAAACACGGCTAAATCCATTTCAAGCAACGTTTTGATTCTGAATGGTGGTCTTTCACCAGGGTGATTTTTTTTGTGTTTTTTTTTTTTTGTGTTTTACAGACTATATATCCATTTACAAAACACAAGAAGTAACAATATTAAATTAAATTAAGAGATATTTTTAACATGTCTCTTGAAATCTTCAAGGTTTACGTTGAAGATATCAAGAGACATGTTATTTAATAGTACCATACCCCGTGTCATGCTGTGCTGAGCCAACACGTCTGTTCTGCCATGTGGAATGCACAGCAGATCGTGATGTCGCCCCTGGCAGTAGTTATTTGGCACAAACAACTTATAACATTCCAGGAGGTATGGATTGTCAATCAAATTATTCAATATTTTGTACGCTGTTACTGCAAGGGCCCCACTCCTTCTCGACTGGAGACTTTGATAAAAGCGTATCGGAGAGCAAATCTTTATGATGCATAAATTTTGGATAGACGCCGTGGATTCTCATATACAAATATCTGAGAAACTTTGTTTTGGATCTGTTCCAATAATTGTATATATTTATTTTGGTATGGGGCCCATACAGCAGAGGCGTACTCTAGTTTGGACCTTACAATGCAGTTGAACATAGAAGTCATCGCTGCAGGCTTGGTAAATTGTTTGCTAGACCTTATAACAAACCCTAACAGTCTGTAGCACGATGTGGATAACTGCAATATATGGTCTGAAAACGTAAGTTTGGGATCAAAGACTACTCCCTAGGTCTTTGATCGACCTTATAGATGACAGTAAATCATTCCCTATTTTATAATTAAATTTGATAGGGTTTTTTGAGCGCGTATATGTCATAGATACACATTTTTTTGTGTTAAAATATAATTTATTTTCGTCAGCCCACGCAGTTATTGCATCTAAGTCTAGTTGTAATTTAATACAATCTTCGCCGGTGCAAATCCTCATGAGCAACTTCAGATCGTCGGCAAAAAAGCAGGCAAGTGGCATGTTCAATGCATTCTTGTAGGTCATCGATTAATATCAAGAACAGAAGAGGCCCTAGATTTGATCCCTGTGGTATTCCGGAGAATGCAGTAAATTCTCTAGACTCATAACCGTCGATGCAAACATATTGTCGTCTGTTTCTTAAATAGGACACAAAAAATATATGAGAGGTTCGTCAAACCCGATTTTGTGCATCTTCTTTATAAGTATATCGTGATCGACTCGGTCAAATGCCTTAGCAAAATCTGTGTAGATCACATCTGTTTGGTATTTCGCATCTAGTCCTCTTGCCACTCTTTGTGAGAGCTCAAGTAGGTTAGACACCGTCGATTTCTTTGGCAAAAAACCATGTTGATTTCCGCCAAGAAACGGATTTACCTGGTATTTTAATTTTTCACAAATGATAGATTCAAAGACCTTTGGAAGTAATGACAATACCGCCACTGGCCTATAGTTTTGCGAATCTGTTTTACTGCCCGATTTGTGTATTGGGCTTACCCTAGTAAGTTTCCAAGATCGTGGAAAGGTTGAATTTAAAATACTAATGTTAAATAAAAATGAAATAGGTTTATACAACTGATCTCCCAGATTAATAAAAATATATGGTGGAATGCCGTCTGGTCCCGTGGCCTTGATGATATGTGTATCTACCACTCAGGAACAAGCCGCAAATATACTATATTTTTATTTTTATATGAATTAAATGTGTTATGGCATTTATTTATTAAATAAAAGTTATTGGCGCACGCCGGGTTTGAACCCGCAACCTTTGGATTCGTAGTCGAGCGTCTTACCACTCGATTTTAGAGGCCTTCAAATGAGAATTATAAGAGTGATACAACGAAGTAAATCAACTGACGCTTCGTTATGCGCAAATTATCAACAGCTGTTGATAAATACTTTCATACTCAAGATACTACCGTCAATTTGAATTTTTTAGTTGATGTAACCAAAATGATTCACAGCCATTCAAATATCGTTTATCGTTTAGAAATTGCAAGTAGTAGACGAGAATGATCATTGATCGTAGAACATGAGGTAGTTGACGAATATGAGATTGATATAATGATGTCAAAGTGTGAGTGATATGTAGGCTATTTTTAACCAATCTTGAAAAGCACGTGAAATGTGTAAATTACAATAAATTTTAGGGGTTCAAGGTCATTATTCTTAATTTCTCGATTTTTGTGATTTTAAACCGTTTCTACTTCCTTATTCGTACTTTTGACATTTAATGATGTGCATTGCAAGGCTTTCCGAAATGTTAGCTTAAGGAAATCGAAGCACAACACGACTCAATACCTCAAAGAAAATCATAAACCTTAAAAAATTAAGACTTTCTAAAAATAATGCCAGAAAATGAAGTATTTATTGCCGACGATTGGGGAATTGAATTTTGAATAATAACACGAAACAGATACTACACAGAAATAATGATATAACGTCATTATTACCAGAAATTCGGTGAAAACCAACAAATTTGCAAACGGAGGAACGCTCGCAAACAATCAGGGCTGCAGAATACACAGAGGGGTAAATATTTAACGTATAACATATCCCGAACACTGTCCCGCGGGGTGGGGGTGGCTGAATTCAAATTTAAGGAGGGTGGTCTGGGGGTGTGAGGTCAATTTATCATTTACTTATTGGGAGGACAGGTCACAAAGGGATGCGACGAAAAGGGAATTAAAAACGTTGCCGATGACAATCAGGCTGATGATGATTCCGCTTTTCAAATTTAAAAATGAAATTTGACGCTTTTTCAGGAACAATGAGTTTTTTAAAGGGCTTTTTCGTTACATAATACATCCTTTGTTTTATGATTTTTGAATCGAGTTTGTTGAAAGAGTTTCGCAATGATGTATTCTGTTTTTTTTTGTGAGTGTTGATTATGCTAAAATAAAGAGAGTTGTGAAAAAGTGTGCTGAAAAAAAAATTTTCACCGACTCAAAAAGCACAATTTTCACAATCGGAATAAGATCTTACGAACTGTATGCTGAAAACTAACTAATTTATAAAATGGATAGGTACTTTGGCGTTCCGTACAAAAAAATATTATAATCTTTGATGTATTGTACAAATTTATGAAACAAATATTTTACGACTGACAGAAATAAATCGGATTTATTTGACATCAATCAATTATTATTGAAGGCATTAATCATACAGAGAATACATAATGTATTACGCAGAAAACATTGATAGCAGTGGCGTAAAAAGCGCTTGGGCGATATGGGCTGCCGCCTGAGGCCTGACTCAAAAAAACCCGCACTAAGATGACAAAAAAAAAACTATGGAAGAAACACGATAAGTTCTATAGCATTTAAATGCTACAGAAAAAAAGTTTTTTGAACGAGTATGTCTTACTTTCCAGACGAACCTTTTTTATGAAATTAGCTTTTTTAATCATTTATGAATACCAAATACGAATGAAAAATTATTAAATAAAAGTTATTTGCGCACGCCATGTATGAACCCGCGACCTCTGAATTCGTAGTCAAGCGTCTACCACTCGACCACGAAGCCAGTCGAAATTAGAAATAATATAATATTAACTTCCGGCGCAGTGGACTATTACGTACGACTCATTTAACCATCAAATATTTACTGAAAAAACATCATATATATCTTACTTGTATTTACATTCATAACTTTTGCTAGGGTGGAACCCAATTATCAGGTATTAGCGCCTTTGAAGTGATTTTTTTTACCAAAAAATGCGGTTTGTATTGATGTGACTTTATTCACGAACTCCATCAAAGCCTTGTTCAGGTTTTGTTGTGACAATTTATATGTACTATCCTTTTTTTTTAATAATTTCTCGTGTTTTTCATTTCATGGAATTCGTTGTTATTCATTTTGTTAAATAATTATTCGGAATAAGAGTGTTTGTCACTACGCCACTGATAGGATACTCGGAATTTGAAAACAATTAACTATACTATTTGGATCAAATTGAAGGGACTGTATTTTGAAATCATTCTCACAAATAAATTTAATCCCATGCGATGGTCAATAAACAGGTACCTTCGTCTATAGGGCGATGCATTGCCGATGGGAATTTAATAATCGGTGAAATCCCAATTGAACGATTCAAAGCACGCACTGTTCAATAATATAGTAATTGGCTCTCTCAACTCGATTTATTATAGTTCCCTGGCATTTTCGATGTTCCCTAGTCATAGTTTTTCATAAAAATCTATTTAAAATAATACATTATCTGTGCAAAGTACCTGTTTGTTTGGATGAAAAAAGAAAATGGATTTACTACTGCATGGAAAAATATTTCAATGCAACAAACAGACATTAACAATTCAGCAACTTGTCTAAACGATGCCATGTTTATAAGGTTCTCAGATTATAATAACAGCGAACTTATAAAGCGCAGTTTTGTGATATTTCACCTCAAGTGCGCTTCATACTAAATTAATAATGCTAATAAGACTAACTAACAAGGACAAAATAATATATAATATGTACACAAATTAAAACTATCTAAACTCATGATTGTTATCATAAATCATGTGAGAAAAAAATCAGGTATGGGGATAATATTACATGTGTACATCAACAGATTAAAAAAAAAATCAATTTACCAGAAGCTAAGGGTATAAAAGTACAGATGAAACGTATGAATTCATATTAAAATATTTGTTAAATCAGATAAAAGGAAATTAGATAGAGGACAAATTAACATGTTGGTACTTAAAAACATTTATATTCAAGTATAATAAGCAAACGATTGTAAAAATGCAAGCAGTGTAAATATAACAAGTAACAAAAGAGGATTATTAAAATTTTGATGACAAACTGCATGGCACAACAGTAAGAGGCTTAACTCTAGGTCAAGAGGTCACAAATTCGAAAACAGGCGAAGTATAAATATAAGATACATACATTTTAACACATAACTAAGCTAACGATCACGCTGTTTCCCCGAAGTGGTACACAGAGAGGATGGACCGCCATGCAACTTTGTCTTGGCCTCACTCCTTGCTTTATTCACATTTAAACACCGTCTCATAAATAATCTTGTTATTATGACTCTTGACATGGCCCGACTCAAGTCATTTGACGGCCTCCATGGCCGAGTGGTAAGACGCTCGACTACGAATCCAAAGGTTCGAACCCGGCGTGCGCTAATAACTTTCATTGATTAATATGAGTCACAACACATTCAATTCATATAAAAATAATAAAAAGTATATTTGCGGCACGTTCCAGAGTGGTAGATACTAACAAGTATCGCCCTGGTGAAAGACCACCATTCAGAATCGAAACTTTGCTTCAAATGGCTTTTAGCCGTATTTGGTGACCAAACCTGAATAGCCAGGTAATTCTTAATCTCCCTCTTCCCCATCTCCTTCCCCTACCCACTACCTTAAGCCTCGCAGCATACCTTAATTGGGGATGCCATAGTCTCACTGGCTCTAGACGGTTGGGAGCAGTTGAGACTCTTGTGCGGTATTCACTATAAAAAAAATATAGCTTCAGAATATCTTTAAAACGTAGTTAAAAAACATTTATATTCAGCCTTTCTACTTATATTTAAATAAGCATTACGATTAATACACAAAGGTAATATCAAATTATGTTGCACTCCACAATGCCTCCACTCTACAATATGCACGTCGATTTCAATTAAACATCTATGGTAATTGAAGCTTAATTGAGATGTAACTGATGCGGTTATTCGCCATTCAAAACCACAATTAATTCGTCCCGTGCTAATTGACAGCCCCTCCTCCCGAACTATGGAGGCGCGGCAAAGATGTGTGCGTTGGAGTAAACAGCGGCGAGGGGCGTTCGAATGGTCGGTGCGAATACACAAAACAGATAATTTGTGCGGATATATCATTACTCATTGCCTAATTAGAATGAAATAAACAGTCACTGAAAGAGAAGAGTCCCGATAATTTATAACTATTGGTATCGGCCATTCGCGGTAGGTCTCAAAGTTGCAATAGCTGCGATTTCGAAATAATATAATAATAACAGTAAACTTATATAGCGCAGTTTTGTGATATTTCACCTCAAGTGCGCTTCATAATAAATTAATTAAACTAATAAGACTAACTTACAAGGAGAAAATAATATATACTATGTATACAAATTAAAACTATCTAAAATCATGGTAGTTATCATAAATCATGATAGAAAAAGGTTCAGATATGTGTATAACAGTGCATGTGTACATAAACAGATTTTTAAAAAATACTAGAAGCTAAGGATATAAAAATCCAGATGAAACGTATAAATTCATTTTAAAATATTTGTTGAAATTAGATTGAGGACAGTTAACATGTTGGCACTTAAAAACATTAATATTCAAGTATTATAAGTAAACGATTCTAAAGATCAAAATCAATGTAATATATTTAAGGTTTTAAAGTTTATTTTGTAGAACTCCATTTTAATTTTTAGGTTTTTTACTTTTATTTTAACAATAATTATTATTATTTTAATTTTTAAAAAACAGTTTTTAATTAAAAGCTCTGCGATGTAATTATTTTTACGCGTGACAGCTGTTTCGCCTTCTGAGGGCATTATCAAACAGTTTGATAATGCCCTCAGAAGGCGAAACAGCTGTCACGCGTAAAAATAATTACATCGCAGAGCTTTTAACTAAAAACTGTTTTTTAAAAATTAAAATAATAATTATTATTGTTTAAATAAAAGTAAAAACCAAAAAAAAAAAAATCAATGTAATAATCCTTTTTCTCATGTGACGCACTTATATTATATATATATATGCATGGATGTGTAGGTCGGATGAACGAAGAAAGGAGAGTCAAGAGAATATACAACGCGAAATGGAATGGTAGAAGTAGTCGGGGACACCCGAGGATGACATGGCACGATCAAGTGACTTAATTACTTTAGTCTAGCCATGTCGAATGTCGGAATAACAGAAGAGTATGTATGAGTGTGAATGAATCAAAGAGTGTGTGCCAAGACAGAGTTATTTGGCGGTCTATCCTCTCTGCCTATCCCTGCGGGGAAACGGCGTTATGGTTAATTAATTAGTATACCCAACGACTGTGTTTAGATCAAAGGCGTTATTCCACATTTTTTTGCAATCAAACTTAGGCCTAGTGGTTTGAACCACTGTCACATTTTACACTGTCGCATAACGATAATTAGCACCGTTACGATTTTTTTTACCGTATAGCCACTTCAAATAATCGCCCTCGTTAACCACCGATTCTCGTCCCGTTTCAGCGTTTGATCAAATTATGATCAGGCGTCAAGCATTACAGCATGACCGTTTTGTTATGTTTTCACTAAGGCCTAAATTGCCTTGCAAAAAATGTGGATAAAAGAAAACGGGATAATCTTATATTTTTCAAAATTAGAATATTTTTAATATATTATCAGAAGTTAGGTGTAATCTTAAAGTATACTAGAGGTAGCCCAAGCCAAGGCAGTGAGGTCAGTTTTGGACTTGTTTTTGATGATTTTAACATGACTCGGCGCACCTGGGCGTGGCTAAGACTAAGGCTACGGTATTTATACATCCATTCATATCACATATAGACATAATGTTTTTGTGTATTCGTATAGTCACTTTTTCACAGTATTTTTATCAACAAAAATATAGCATTTAACCTAAAAAACCGCTTAGTTGTGTCAAGTTTAGTGGCATAATAAAAAATGTGGGCGGAGTCTCGCCGTTAACCAGCGAAGATAGCCAGCTTAAGATCATTGCGACAGTATATAGAAGCGGTTTAAGACATTTGTTGTCTCTTTCTCTCTCATGGTGTACGATGTAAAAACTCGGAAAAAGTGATTTATTACAATTTCGGATGGGTTGGGAAAACAAATTAGCTATCCCTCCATATATTGTTACTTTAAGGGTGTAACGCTTCAAACACTTGATGTTTTTGTTACAAAGCAATTGATTTTTCACAATAATCAAGCAAATCACTAAATTGTTGTACAAAACTTCGAAATATGTGTTTTTTCTGACTCAGCAATACAAACGAAGGTACTCGAAAGCATTTAGCAATACATATTTAAATGCATGTTTGAAGCTACGGTTAAATGCACGAGTGCACATTAAACTGCACTGTGCATACTGTTGTGAGGGCTGACTCAGTACTCGAGCAGACAGGGGGACGCAAATATATCGTAATGAACTCGTCCCTACCCCAATCCCATCCCCTCCCACTCCCCGCCAATAGTTTAACTTGATAATGCACAATCAAAGGCAATTGTATAATAGTTGTGGTGTTAATTACGGTAAATCACAACCAAATTTGATCATTTTATCTAACAAAAATTGTACGTAGTTATGCAGAAAGGATCCATCACCAAAAAGATGAAACTGAGAAAAAGGCGTTTAAAAATATGACGATACTAAAGTATTAGTTTACGAGATCGGCATTTTTAAAGTGAATGTCAATGTTTTTTTCTTTATGCTAATTATTTTAAATAAGTAATTTATAATCTATCAATGTGTTTATTTAAAAAAAAAATCTTATGCTATCCTACATTTTATAATGTTTTTAAACATCAATTTAAGTCATATATCAACAATTTGCGTTAGTAAAAAAAAAAATACTAAAATTCAATTGCATTTGAAGCTTGGATGTTTTCAGCAGATAAACATTTCGTATTTGGCAAATTGTGGGTTGGACGCTTTCTGCACAACTATGTCCAATTTTGAATTAATGGTTATCGTGAAAAAACAACTAAGGGGGAGTTTTACAATTAGTCAAATGACTCAAACAAAGAAATTAAACATAAGTAACAATTTATACAACATTTTTATTTTTATGGTGAATACCGGCACAAGAGTTCTGATTGAGAACTGTTTGGAGCTAGTAGAACTGTGGCATCTCCGATTGGGGCATGTTGTGTAACTGAAGGTATTGGGAAGGGGAAAGAGATGGGGAAGAGGAAGGTTGGGAAGTACCTGACTATTCAGATCTTGTCAGCTAACACGGCTAAAGCCATTTCAATTAAAATTTTCGTTTCTGAATGGTGGTCTTTGAACAGGGCGATACTGAATCTACCATACTCGTGCTAAAAAAAACATTTATTATTTTATATTAATTAAAATGTCAAATAACACATACTTGTTTTTAATTTATATGTAAAAAGTTTCGGTAGCTTAATTGGCAGAGACGTTACTCTCGGATAGAGTAAAGGATCCGAGTTCGAATCTCGGTCGCAACCTAAGCTTTTTGTTAACTTAACTCTGTCTCGTATTTCGCTAAAAATTATTGAGAGATAAAGCACACATTTTTAAAAGTTGAGTCAAATTAATCAATTCTAGACTTTCTAATTAATTGAAACTATCTGGGTTGGCAACTGTTCTCGGTTAGAGCTTTCCATACAAATACAAAGTTGACAATATGGGATTGATGTTTTCATAATTGATAAAACTTTAGTATTATAAGTCTATTTGCAACTGTAGTGACCTATTCTGAATAGCTAAAATTGGAAATTCATAGTTAAATGGTTTAGTGCAATATCACAAAAAATAGGTTTTAAGAACACAAATAAATAAAATAAGTGACAACTTGTTCAATGAACAGCAGGCAGCTTTCAAAGAAATTGAGAAAGAAGTCAATGAGATAACCTTAAAAGCAGCACTATAAACGACATAGAACTCTAGTCTGCCTCAGCACAGGACCCCCTAGTGAAGAGGACTTAGAAAATACAAACAATAATAACAAAGAATGTTAAAATTATTATAATTAATATAACTTTTTATCTTAACTGTTATTCTGTGAACATTTTTATACTTAGATCATATTTTGTATTTGCATATACTCTTTTATATAGATGCTAATAAAAAATAAAAATAAAGTGTGGCGAGAGCTTTAATCAGTGTGAAAATTTCAAAATATTTATTAAGCAAGACAAATTGCTTTCGCACCGCATCCTGCCTCCATGCCCCGATACCTACAAAGCAAAGGCAATGACTCACCGCCATCGAAAGCTTTACCTCATAATTAAATAACAAACTTCCTCAATTTACCTGCACATGCAGTTACCTAACCGCTTAAATCAACTTTACCACCACGCAACATATTAAAGTTGATGCATAAGAAGATAATTATTGAAATACAGAATATAAACTGCCCAATTAGACATTTCCTACTTCCTGTTTACGTAGAGTTCGACAATTTAAAGCGTGCGGATGGTCTTTCGTTCACTGCGCAGCTTTGCCGAAGCTGTTCAGCAAGTAAAGTAGACAATCCGTGCAGTGGTGATTGTCGATTTTTTTTTGGCTAACCCCGCCTCCTACCACAATGCGTTTCTGCGCATCAGTCGTCAGCCGCATCCTTTCGTTTGTCAGATTCTACATCTTTGGAAGTTAGTAATAATATTATTAATATACTGGGACTATTTCTGTCACGTGTTTTTTTATGATTTTTGTGTTTAATTTGTAGGACTACATTTCTATTTTTTTATAATTCAATTGAAGTTAGTTTTGATTTTTAGTGACAGCTGTTTCGGCGTATGAGGCTATTATCAATTAAAATGCAGCTACACATTTATAGAACATTTGCGTTGCTATAAAACTTATAATGTAGATTATAAATTTGCAGTCCATCTTTTAGAAAATAAACCACGTCCCGCTTGCTAATAAAAAGCGCCAACGCCTTTGCATATTGAAAGTAAAGGTTTTAGATTAAATTAACATAAGCTTTTAAAAATAAACAAAATAATAAATGATCCAAATATAACATAAATCGATAATCAAACCAAAATAATTTAAAAACTAGCAGAACTAAATACAAAAAAATATTGAATTTAATTCAATTGAATTATTTAAAAAATCTGTAACGAGATTTTGTGAAATATCTCTTCTAGTTAAAAATTTTAAGGTAATAACTTTTATGTTGATTTAAACAAATCTTAAAAAAATAAACGAAAACTTGTAAATTGTAAAGTGATATGATTACAAAAACTTCAGCTTGGTACATTCCATATTTAGAGGAGTACTAAACGATTTATACACTAGTTTGTACCTAGATTTCATAGTAATTGTAATATCTATATTTTACGCAATTGTTTCGAATGAATTTACCTATAATTGGTCAGAATATACGTACAAGAGATGGTGTCCATGGCAAATAATAAATCTGTAATTGCTGCTTACTGCAAAAGCCCATTAAAAATATTATATTATACTTTACCATTACTGTGTTACGTTTAAATTACAACCCTTTTTTACTTCGATTTTTTTTCTACGTTACTTTTTGTAACTTAACAAACTCGTGTGTAAATCTAAAATTTTAGGCCACTGTGATTTTATCACTTTTTTTAAAAGGTTCTCCTTTTTGAATAAATAGTTATTCATCTATTTAAATTGACTATTAATACTGAATAAAAAATTTTTAAAACATAACAGTGATATAAATATTGTGAACGACTCTAAGCAGATTTTAGGTTTAATAAAAATACTTATAGTTTATATAACGCCATTTTTTTCGGGAATATCTCCTCAGTGTCTCTTTACAAGGATTTAAAATAACAAGAAACTATAGCTTAAATTACCATACAAATACTTAAACACACTCTATCTAAATTTAAATAAAATATGATCGAAATAACCTTAAAAAAGATTATGTATCTATGGAAAAGTTTAACGAAAGAGTGTTGAGTGTTTACCTCCGAAATTTTTATTTTATTTTGTCGATATTTATTCTTATTTCGTTCATAATCGTTACTTGTGATGTAATGGTAATGCTTCAGACATCATCACTGCAATAAATCAATATCAACTGTAATCATTAATACTTTAAAAGCACCCGCATACCATTGCATTTGTAAGATGTATATCTGATCTTCTATTTGCTGCTGAGATTCTAACAATACGTTCTCGATGCGGGCTTAGATAACTCTAACGTAATGAATCAGTGGCCATGTTCAAATTTGCCTACAAATAAATCGTTGGCCACAGAGTCGGGCTAAAATAAAAAAAATAAAAAATGATTTTACCTAGTCTCAAACACCATACTTTTACCCTAGATAAAAGAAATCCAAAAACAACATGTTTACCTGCTCACTAAATAAAACGATAAATCCAAGGTTTTATTGTAATGTAGGTGTTGGGTCCGAAGCTGCGATGAAACACCGAATGTATTTCCAACTTCAGATGACTTTGGAAAATAGTAGACTGTAAACGATAAACAGCTATACTACTCGATGGAAGTGTCTAATTATAGCTTATGGAAATAATTATGAAATGAAGGAAAAATGGGAAACCATTCACTCACCGATGAAACGAAAGTTATTGATTCTTCTTACAAAGTTATAGTGACAAAACTAATCACAAAAATACCGCACTTAATTTAGTCTCCTAATTCACGACACATGACGTTTATATTATAATTTTAGAAGATATAAACATCAGACCAACGAAGTAGCAAAATAAAAGAGCAACCACGTTTTTTCACACCAAAACTCTTCTGTTCGATATTCAATTGTTTCGAAAACGGTGTTGTTGAATACGGAATTCGATACGGCAAAATGATTGGATATGTGTGGACTTGGGTGAAAAACACGAAGGAAAGAACCTAACAAATTATTACTTTGAAATCCAACAGTGGGTATAATTATTTATACGGTCAGATTTATTTTTATTGCGGATTCACATTGTGGATCGTGTATTGATGCATCTTAGGTTTTTGTGATATAATTTATTTAATTTCATTTGTAGCTTACAATTTTCTTGTTAATTAAATAATAATACATACTTCGTTTTTCTTAAATTTATAATGACAGAGAGCAGACTCCGTGACGCAGGTTGGGAGGTTAAGGTTCATATACCAAGGACAAAGTTTTTTTTTTTTTCACGGTCGGGAATACTATAAAGTAGTAGGGATTTTTTTTTCTTCGAAGTAACACGTCATGTTGATAATCACCCTTACACTTGCTTAATGTTCCTGTTTAAGCTTCAACGTAGCACCAAGTTATGACAAAAGCTTTAGTTAACCGATACCCTTGTCAGGCTGGTCTTTCAGTGCACCTTACCCTTACTGACAAGCTCGTCCCCCCGTCTCATCCCCTGGTAAAGTCATGTCCACACAGCCTGAAAATCTAGACATTGTTACCCAAATCCAAGCCCTCATAATGTTTCGAAAGCAAACGGATAATATACGAAGTAATGTTAATTGAATGTAAAAGGATTGAGTAAGATTTATGATGCTGATCAGTGGAGTAGCAAGAGTTTTAACGGGTTCCCTTTCTTTCATAAAGAATCTGGATATAAACGAAATAATATAGCAATCTTTGGAAAGTGTTAATGTCACTTTACACACTTAATAAAACTGCTTTTACCCGATGCATCTTCAAGTATAACGACTGTGTTAAGGTGAAAGGCGTTATTCCACATTTTTGCAATGAAATTTAAGCTTAGAGATAACATAACGGCAATGCTGTTATGCTGGACACCTGATCATGATTTTATCAAATGCTGAAACGGGGTAAGAATCGGTGGTTAACGGGGGCTATTATTTGAAGTGGCAACGGTAAAGAAATCATAATGGCGCTAATCATCGTTTTGCGACAGTGTAAAATATGACAGTGGATCAAACTACTAGGCCTAAGTTTTCTTGCAAACAATTGTGGAATAACACCTTTCACCTAAACACAGTCGATATGTACATTGTACATATTATCAATTATATTTTATCTTTATAAATTAATTTTAACATAAATGTCTGTCTCGTTTTATTTTTATTTATTCCGTTATAATTATACGATAATTCACAAAAAGTTGTTTTGAAAAAGTGTTTTTTATTCAAAAAAAGTTTACAAAGAACAACAAATAAACAAATTCCGACAAATTCAGAAAGTCTATTTTTAATTTCGCTCCCATGCCCTAAATCGGAAAAAAACATAATTATAATTTTAAGTTAATATGTGTGTCTATCTGATAGGACCTACAAGGTAAGTGTGTTCCTGTATATTTTCTTATTTGAACTAGGCATTGATATGTAATAATAGAAAATAGCCCTTGAGGATATGGACCACACAACATAATATAGTGAATGGCAGCAGGAAAAAGAGAGAAAATAACAGGAAAATGAGAGTAAAACAGGTAAAAAACATACCGCAGGGGTAAAAGTCAATTTTGTTTTGATAGATATTTCTACATGTATTAAAGACCAAATAATGATGCATCGATTTCTAAGAATACGTTATTGCATTTGGTGCATGTTTTTTTTTTGATAAATTAATGTTGTATCTAGTTTGCTATTTTTAAATCGTGCACTTTGTTAAACAATAAATTATATTCAAGCGCAATTTCGAAAATATTCCCAGGGTAGCAGAATGAAGCAGGGGTAGCAACGTTCCGTCTTTCAACCTGAAATCCCGCTATGACGGAGGTCAAATAATATTCGTGGCAAGATGACTCGGGGGAACGCTTTGTTAGAACATAATTTGGGGAACCGTAGACCGGAAAGTTTATTCACCGCAAGGTACACGAGCTGTTCGCCGTTCATACTATGTCCCGCAGAATTATTTTTTCAAAGGAAAGCCGAGACTGCTACTTATAAGGAACTTAGGTTTAAAGCTTATGTTGGTATGTAATATACAGATGATAATGTGCCATCGTATATTACATACTAAAAAGGATTGCCCCGTCCGAGGGTGGTAAGGTTTTGTTCTTGAATACCATACAAGAGTCCCAACTGCTTCCAACCGTCTAGAGCCAGTGTATGGCATCCCCAATTGGGGTATGTTGTGAGGCTGAAGGTAGAGGGGATTGGATAGAAATGGTGAAGAAAGAGGTTGGAAATTACCAAGATTATTCAGATCTGGTCACCAAACACGGCTGAAGCCATTTCAAGCAACGTTTTTGGCATTACTTAATGTATCTACCACTCTGAACCTATTTTTTTTTTTAAATCTAGTCGCTATAAACCTATCTCTATGGACCCCTGTCAAATTGAAATAACGCTTTTGAATTTGTCCCTTTTGTGAAAATTATTACTTCTAAAACAAATTAATTATAGTGCAACAATTTGTGTGAAGCAACGAAGAAAGAATGTCATCGGTGTGATGGATGTTTTGTTTCAAACTCAATTAAAAATACGCGTTCGTTGCGTAACACATTTGGCGCATTATGATTTATGGGGCAATAAAAAAGGTCTCTTCGAAGGTGGAAGTCTTGCAAAATTGACCATACGGCTGCATTAGTGTAGGTAAATAAATCTATTTTCAGCTATAGAGTCGAAGTCAGTGTGTTAAGACGTGGGGTCTAATTTCAGTTAAATAAAACATTTATTTAAAGATTATTTGTGTTTATCCATTAATTTGAAGGGCGCCCGCAGAAAAAGGTATTTAAAAAATGCTCGTAAACCTAGTGTTCAAGGCTAGACAGTATTCTTTCTGTATTTGTCGACAGTTTAAATGAATCAGGTGATTTAAACAAAGCGAATGTTTAATTCAATAAACATTGAATACAGAAGTTAAGATAAAGAGTATACAAGGGTTTATCATTCACGTAAATCTAAATTATCTTCTCCACTGAGTACCCTTTTTAACTTAATGCTTTGAGCACGACATAAGCTACTTTCTCGCCCACGCCAGACTGCTCAGACCTTGGAGTAAGAATATATATGGAGAGAGAGCTAAATGTTTTTACTCAACCTATAAAAGTTTACGATAAATCACCAACTCCGGGTTTTTTCATCGTAAACCGTGAGAGAGAAAGAGACAAGACAAGTTTTCACATAATATCGCACCCCTTCTAGGTATGTAAGCATGTTTTCCGTCTTCCGCCTCTCCGGCGACTCCGCCCACTACGTTTTGTTATGCGACATAACTGAACGGTTTTTGAGGTTATATCTTATATGTTTGTTGATAACAACTAACTAATTAACCATCACGTCGTTTCTCCGCAGGGGTAGGCAGAGAGGACGAACCGCCATACAACTCTGTCTTGGCATAGACTCCTTGCTTTGTTCATATTCATACATCGTCTCATACTTAGTATTTTGTTATTCTGACTCTTCACATGACCCGATTCAAGTATTTGATTTACTTGACTGTGCCATCTCTTCCTCGGGTGTCCTCAACTTCTTCTTCCATTCACTTTTGCATTATATATTCTTTTCACACTCCTTTCTTCGTTCATTCGCTCTACATGCCCAAACTATTTAAGCTTCGTCCTATTCAGTCTTACATTCTTTCCGGAAATCCACATTTTTAATACGGTCATACATGGTTTTACCGCACATACGTCTCAGGGATCTCATTTCCACAGCATTCAGTCTACTTTCATCCTTCCTTCACCAGTTCCATGCCTCACTGCCATACGTCAGGGTTGGTATAAACATTCCACTGTGGACTGCTAGCTTCTAGTTGATAACAATACTGCGAAAAAGTAGTCATACAAATAAACAAAACATTATGTCGACATGTGCAATGGATGGAAAAAGGAGTGTCCACGAAAACTCTATCCACGCCCGAGTCAGGAAAAAATCAACAATCCTGACTACCCAACTATCCCTCCTGGTATATTAATGCTCTGAGGCTCAGACTGTCCGATGGACCTTACGGATCCCTGGCCGCGTACGTTATAATATACATGCAGTGTGTATGCCCAGTATTGTGTGTGTGTCGGCGCGAGTGAGTCTGTCTGATTGTTTGTTTGTGTGTTTGTTGGTTTGTTTGTTTTGCTGGGAGTTGGTTAATGCCGCGGTTTGCGGCGGTCGACCGAGCGCGAACTTGCCCATCTAAATCACGCCGGATAGCGGGGAGTGGTGCTGACTGCGAAACGTTGGCATATATTTAATAAGTACTAAACATTATAGTATGGCATGAGCAAAAGCATGAACGGCGAAAACCGTCTTTGTATATGAATACACCTGGCGATATATAACTCCCACAAACTACAATACATCAAATTATAATTTTACTATTATTCTATTGTAATTATTTTTATGCGCGACAGCTGTTTTGCCTTCAGAAGCCATTGTTAAACTGTAGGGGAGCCACGTACAACTATTAATATCATTTTTAGTTACATATCATCACCGGAAAGGCAAAACGGCTGAAGCACCATTATGGACCAGAGCACTTTCAAGTTTTTTTTGTTTTACAATAAAATTCATAAGTCTTCAGTACGTGGTAGTATTTTGAAAATAAAAGTTAACTCAATGCTCTCACTGAGATATTAAATGGGACTAAGGCTAGGGTATTTATACATCCATTCATAGCACATGTCGACATAATGTTTTTGATTATTCGTATAACCACTTTTTCACAGTATTTTTATAAACAAAAATAAAGCATATATCCTAAAAAACCGTTGAGTCGTGTTAATTTATGTCGAATATCAAAACGTGTAGGCGGAGTCAACGGAGACGCGGGACACGAAGAACAGTTCTCTTAAAATACTTTAAAACGGTGTGATAATTTGGGAAATTTTATTGTCTCTTTCTTTCTCATGGTGTACCACGTAAAAACCGGGAGAAAGTGATTTATTCCAAGTTTGTATAGGTTGGGTAAAAATAATTAGCTCTCTCTCCATATACTGTTTGTTACTTGAAGGTATCAAGTGTAGAACCAATAAAATAAATTCCCGTTTAGGGATAAATACCAAGAGTGTCAGCATTCTTATTCAAGATAGTCTTTTATAACCCAACGGAGATATATTGCGGTGGCATTGTGAAGACTTGTATCCTGAACCTAACGAACGAGTGTAAAACAACATGTGCATAAAAACCCACTTTGTCAGAGCAGCTAGTAGCTAGGCACTTCGCTTGCGTTGGGTATCGGAATACATATTTCAATTCTCCGATACTCTGTAGTCTGTAGTCTATTCTGTTCCTACTGTGAGGCAAGTGCTTCCATACGCGGGATACAATAACCCCCAATTCCGAGGCGAATAAGTGAGTGCACCTCTTGGCACATGCATGCAATTCCCTGATGCAATTCTCCTGTAAATGTATACGGGCTTCAGTCTTGCCTAAGAATCCAATAAAGAATAAGGTGGAATCGATTTGTATCGGCAAAGTACAGGGAAATTTGTTATGTTGTAATGTATTGCATTTGTGTTTAGTTAAAATGTTTGTCAAATGTAATTTTTTTATGTATTCGTCTGTATATTATGAATATTAAATTCAAAAATATCTTAACTGAAATATTATGAGTAGCACTTATAAATACGTGGGACATCTAACTTACAAATACTCGAAGGGAAGATTCGAAAACACACTGCATGCTTTCGAAACTTGTGTGATTTGTCCAAGTGCAGTTCTAAAGCGTGAAGAAATACTTGATGATAGCCAACCTGATTATATATTAAGTTTGGCGAATTCAGCAAATAACAATTGCTCACCTTGATATATTTTTTAATGCCTAAAAGTCGGAATCCCGTAATCGATTGCCGATTAACCGCGAATCATGGATTACATGGACATGAAATACCTCTCTAATTCAACTACAATCAATCTGCCTTACTTGCATACAAATATGAATTATATTGGATTAAATCATATGAAATTATCTACACTTTCAAATACGCGCGAAGTTCAGCTAACACCCCGCCGACAGTCCTACTATAACGTGTCAAAAGCAGGAACTACATATGCCCAAACGCCGCCAACGTGACGGTAGATTCTATGTTCACTAGACTTCACAAAGTATCGTATGCTGTGAGCTGTGCGTGCGTTCAAGTGGCTTGTTTGTGTTAGTATCTTTGTTAGTGTCTAGGCAGTGCTTTTACATAACAAATGCAAAAACAATCAGTGACATCCGTTGGTACATCATTATTATCAATTAACCCGCTGTTTTTTCTTACTGCCGATCACAAACTCTATGTACGCCACTGCAAGCAAGGGATATTTCTTAAAATGAACAGGGAGGGAGCTGTAAAAATGAAAAGTTCCAATAATAATCGGTGAAAGAATATCCAAGAATATTGGAAGATGACGATACCCATAATGCCATAACGGCATAAAAGAATTTCCAGAATGCCCCCTGTAAATTATGTGCTGGAATTTTCCGATAGTGGGATTTATAGTTGCACCTTGAACCCAAAGGAAAAGGCTTTCCGATATTTCCGGAATTTTGTTAACGTTTAATTCTATTATATTCCCCTAATCCTAGAAGACGCGGATGTTTGGGGACCTGCCTTTTTGTATATTAAGTGACTAAGTAATTAAACAGCACAAATCACTTTGTAGGTACGTACGTGAAAAATAACTTAAGCGACATCGAAAATTAGTTAAATATGTAGTTTTTAACAGGTTTTTTTTCTGCATCGAATGCTCCGACTCTCTTTTGATTCTCAAAACTTTTGTGGCCCTTCAGCCATCCAAAATATATTTACCATTTGGGAGAAGGCTTGACTCAAGCGACACAAATTCGGGAATTTTTTAGCTTGTTGGCGCTTCAGGTAACTCGGCGAGAGCATTGAGTTGACTTTCTTTAGTCAAGTGTTGGATCCGAAACTGCGATAAAACACCGAATGTGTTTTCAGCTTCAGATGAATTTGAAAAATAGTGGAATGTAAACGGTAAACTATACTACTTAATGGAAGTGTCTAATTATGGATGTGGAGAGATTACGGAATGAAGGAAGTAAGGAAACCAATTCACTCACCGATGAAGTTGAAATTGATGATTATTCTTACACGTTGTATTATTAACGAACACCACAATAATAAAAAACAAACTTAAATTAATATTATTTAAAGAATAATAAAAAACCGAACGACCAAGTGAGACACCAACGAACGAACACATTTTTTCACATAACTCTCTTCTGTTTTTTTTTGGTCACTTGTTTTCAAACAAGGTGTTGTTGAATACGAAAATCAAATATAGTGAAATAGTTGGATAAGGTGGGAACTGGATGAAAAAAAAGAACGTAAGAACCTAACAAATTATCTGTTCGAAATTCAACAAAAGACTTATGAATTTTATTGTAAAAAAAAAAGTAAATGCTCCGGTGTAAACTTCCAAAAATGGCGCTTTACTTTTATATTATATATATTCAGTCGCATCAAAGTTTAACCTTGCCCCTGCTTGTTTCCTGACGTGTCAATAAACAAAGCTGAAAATTCAGTCTTAATACATTCCCCATAGCCACTCCAGTATTCCTTTGTTATGTCACATTGGGCCTGTTCGTGCCGTGATAGCCCGCGACATTACAGAAACCTCCCCGCAATGAACTTGCCTCATGGCCTTGCCTCGATATCATCATTCAAACCTACTGATATTATCAATTGAAAAATATAAGCACGCCAAGTTGCTAGGGAGCAATAGAGCACAGAACGACATACTTAAATTTGCAATTGGTAGCGTCGCTACTGTAGAAGTTGGGGTTACCAGTGGAAAATAAATACTTAGACATTTTTATTATTTTCAGAATATTGTACTTTTTTTTGGCGAGGAACTTTTGACGATTTGCTAGTACTTTTTAGAAAAACGGTTCCAAAAAGAACTGGATAAATAATCGGTTCCTTGGTGGTCACCGGTAAATGGAACCGCGAACGCGACAGATGGTAAGTAAAAAAAATGGGGGGGGGGCTCTAGAAAAAAAAAATTCTCAAGTGGGCGGTGGGCAAAATAAGGTTGAGAACCTAGAGTCTAGAGCCAGTGAGACTATGGCCAATTGCGGTATTTTCTGAGGTTGGAGGTAGTGAAGAGGGGACGCAGATGGGGAAGAGGATGGTTAGGAAGTTCCTGGCTATTCAGATCTGGTCACCAAACAGAGCTAAAGCCATCTGAAGCAACCTTTCAATTCTGAATGGTTGTATTTGACCAGGGTGATACTTGGAATATCTACCACTGATAAAAACATTTATTATGAATCGGAATTATCTTGTACAATATATCCATTGGGATGTTTTTAGTTAAGAACTACGTTTGAATGTTCAACTTTGACATGTGAAATTCAACCTTACGGGACATAAAACAAATACGCAATCGTACACAAAGTAGATTACTCAAACTTCCTTCCCGTCTCCCCCAATCACCTCTCAGCCTCACTTTATTCTAATCCCGCATCCCCCCCTCCCCACACGCTCAACGAAGTTAATATGACTGAAAAACTCACGTATAATGTCACACTTTTTCGTCAACAGAGGAAAATTTGTAATTGACACAGTGATCTATTTTTATTATCAGATGTAGTTAAATTTTAAGCTAAGCTGTTAAGTTTTCATTAAATAAACAAAGAATACAAAAAATCTCAAAAAATTCCAAATCTTTAAGCTAGGTACTGCAATAAACAATTGACCGACTTTATCGTTTGTTTGAATCCTGAAAACTATTTTGGTGCACAGTTATTTAGAGCATTTAACACCATTACATTATTAATCACACAAGCAATACGCATAATATAAAAAAATATGTTTTATAATAAACATTCAGACAGATTTTGACTTAACTTCTAAAAACTACTTTTTTTTTTGCTCTGTTTTCTTTATTATAAAGCATATTAACCTAGTGATAATAATAACGGTAATGATGCTTGCTATGGACAACTGGATTGTTAACATTGACGTACATCCTAATATATAATAAAATATTTTCTGAAAAAATTATCTACAACGTGGATATTTACAAAAATAATACAAGGACATGCAAATAAATCAGACTATCAAAAAATAATAAAACCAATACACAAAACAGCTTATTTTATAAAGGGATGAAATGTTATAATGCGCTGCCGGAAACTGTCAAAATTATGTCAACTAATAAATTTAAAATAGCCTGTTAGAAACATTTAAAGTACATTAGTATCAAGTAGTATATAAATTATTAATATTAAGTCAAAAAGAATTTGAAATGCAATATTATTAGATATTTTGTAAACTTTAATGTACAATTAACTAACATAAAATAAATAAAACTAATAATGTTTTTTATATATATCTAATCATGTTAAACACTCGGTAAATGTTTCAATATAATAAAGAAAATAAATAAATACCACGAAACTGACAACACAACTTTCTACGTCTTCAAAGTCTAAGAGTGTGAAAATATTTATAATAATGCTTTATGGATAACTTTTTGGAAGTTTTTCTCATGATATTATAAAACTAGCGAGTACCCGGCATGCTTTGCAATGCCACTCAAAGAAAGATTGAAAAAAAATTTTTTTATCAAAGTATTTTTGAAGTGGTATATATATTTGCTAACCTAAATAGAAAATGGCGGATCAATGTTTTTCATACTAATTTTAAAACGCTATAATGGCAAAAATTTTGAATATTTGATTTCATTCAAACTACTCTCTAAACCTTTCCGTCACTAATAAAAACCAACTGTCCTATTTTCAGCTTTCTATTTTTTTTTTTTATCGAAAACAAACAGCCGAAGAGACGAACAGACAAACAGAAAAACATCCACTTTTGTATAAAGAGATTTTTTTTATACAGTAAAGAGTGCATTAGGAATTCACATGCGTTGTGGAGGACAGTTTTCAAGACATCATAAAATTACATAATGTCATAAAAACAAAAACGTTAAGCTTTGAAGAAACCCAAGGGAAAATATGTTCAGTGGTATTACGAAAAAAATGTCTTTAGTACTTCTCTGTGCGGCCTGCAAAATTAGCTATGTCAAACTGTACTAGTTTTAACATCGTAATTAGAGCAGTGTGTAATGGTTGGAAGATAAGCCAACAAAGGAAAATGTATGTTGCAATAAATAATAGAAAATAAATGATTCATTGTTTGATTACTAAGTGTGGTTTATTTGTGCGATTTATCTTATGAGCAAAGGAGAGCGTGGAGTATCCCATATTCCGGCATATTCTGTATGACGTCACGGATTTCCTTCGCATTTTCCTTCTAAGGCGTTGTCGATGCATCACCACCCGATGACGTATAATAAATAAGATGCAAAGGGTTAGAACGTTCCAATACGTTCAAGAAACAAACCATCACGTATGAATTTATTTTGCGTTTCAAATGAAAATATCCTCGACTCTAATATTTAAGGAACACGGGTTCTAAACTCGGCTCGAATGCATTTAATTTCACAAATAATAAAAATAAAATAATATTTACTTAATTTCCGCCACGTACCTTACACACCTTCCTAACTAACTACACACATGGAATTAACAGAAAAACCATTCGTGGTATTCCTCGTATTGGAAAGCCAAAAAGTGTGTATTTTCGGGTGCTGTTTTCATTATAACACGGAAATTAAGTGAAGTTTAAAAATTCGTATTTTTTAAAATTAAATAAGACAATGACATAAATAAGCTTTGTATCGATTTGGCAAAAAAAACTTCATGTCACTAGAGGCCACTGTTCCTCATTGTCATTTATTAATGACTTCACATAAACAAAAACAAAAAAAAAAAACCTATTGTGAAGGAATGACAAAGTTACTTACCTACCCGGCAACAGCTTTAACTTGCACGTACAAAAATATTAAATTGGTTGAAAAATATCTAAATTGATGACTCTTAGTTCTACGTGTTCCGTGTCAATCTTACTAAAAGTTAAATCGCTTACAAAGCAAGTCGTAGAATACAGACAAGGAAAAAAACTACACGCGATGTGTGAATTCTCTAAATTTCTTTTCCTATAACCTGTGGAAAATCGCTCAGATTTCTCGGAGATTTCTTTCCTGCGGTTTTTCGCGGCGAAAATCAAAGACAAAGCTCAAAGAGATTTATTCCACAAATATATAAGCTTGTAAGACTTCAGCGAGTATCGATGTTTACAAATTGGCTTCAAGTATCTTCAAAACATGTTCAAATAATGTCACAAAATCGCAAGTACATATTATTAACCATGTTATTTAAGATTGGGGGTTATTAATAATAAACGTATTAAAATCGGATGAGTGCATAACATTGTACATAATGTTGACGGCCATTTTCACCAACCAAAACTGAGCAAACACTCAACACAAAGTAAAAATATCTTTAAGGGTCAGCAACAAAAAGTACACAGTTTTTGGCTTTCTAATACAAGCAATACTACAAATGATTTATCTGTTGATTCTATGCGAGTAGTCACAAAATGACTAAGGTGTCCAGGGAATACAATTTTTAAACTGTATTCTTTTAAATTATTTGTGAATTGCATACTAGAATTTTAGGTAAAGCGTTAGAAAATGGCGATGGTTTTCAAACTGCACATTTTACTGTCATTTAAGTATGTTTTTCATACAATTCTTAACATTTTTATTCATTGGAAACCTTAGATATTTTCCTAACTGCCCATTTAGAATTTACAGATAAATAATTTGTATTATAATGCTACGAAGTGACGTTTAGCGCTGTTATGGGTGCTGAGCCTTAACGAAAGATTGTGTACTCACTTTTGTACAGATGATGTAAAACACTTTCAAAACATTTCGTATTAAAAAATACTAGTAGTTAACTTGTCTTGAGGAGAAAAAATATCATTTTCCATTTTAAATATAGAATAATGTCTGCAAAAATACATTAATAATAATAACATTATAGGTAGGTAGGTAAGTAAGAGTTCCACCACGAATTCAGGTGATGAGTTTCAGGTCCTAAAGCCTGGAATGGACTACCACATGATCTGAGAGTAATAAAAGACTCGGCAGAGTTCAGAGCCAAACTCAAAACCCATTAAAAAAAAATCATATCCATAATCAAGATTTAACAAGCCCAATTAGAATCTCTATTCAAACCAAGAAATCTTTTCAGACTCTCATTCCTTAAATTCATTCAATTATGAAACTGTTAATATTAATTCCTAGTTTATATAAATATACAGCAACATACTTACCTGACAGGTCACTTCTGGCAGGACACAATCACTCTATCATAATAGCTTAAAATTTAGCATATTTATATATATTAATAGCTTAAAATTTAGCATATATATATATATATGTATATATATACATATATATTTAAATATGCTAAATTTTAAGCTATTATGATATAGTGATTGTGTCCTCCCAGAAGTGACCTGTCAGGTAAGAATGTTGCTGTATAGTTATATAAACTAGGAATTAATAATGAAGTTTCAAAATTAGAAATAATGAATAAATTGAAGATAAAGATTCGCAATCTTCTAATATAATATATTATTATTAACTGCGGGAGTTTAATAACTCCCCAGAGTAAACAATACGCAGTCATAAAACGCCACATTTATTACTCATTTGTAAAAAGTAACAATGGAGCAATATTGTTTTATATCGCATACTAACCACGGGTAAAAGCTTCCTTTTATCTATCACGTTTACGAAATCGCTTGAGTCATCCGAATACTAGAAGCGATGAGATTATATTTAATGCAACAAGCTTTCTTCTTAGGCTTCCTTTTTATCACGCAATGCGATGGCGAAACGTATTACTGTAAATAAAACCCCGAACGTAACACCAAATTTATTCCGCATTCAGACGGGAGTTCAAAAAACCGCCTGGCGGATATCACTGAATTCGGCTTCAGAGTCGCAATAGTTAGTTCGATGATAGTCAGAAATCTTCACTGGTTTGAATTTCCCGAAAGAATCCAGTTCAAACTTTGCTAGATGGTATTTAAATGAATCGAACCATGTGAAGAGTTAGTTTTTTATTTTATTTTTTTACGTGAATACCTCACAAGAGTCTCAACTGCTCCCATCCGTCTAGAGCTAGTGAGACTATGGCATATCCAATAGGGGTATCTTGTGAGGCTGAAGGTAGTGGAGAGTGGAAGGGGAAGGTTAAGAAGTACCTGGCTATTTAGATCTGGTCACCAAACACGGCTAAAGCCATTTCAAGCAACGTTTCAATTCTGAATGTTGGTCTTTCACCAGGGTGATACTTAAGAGTATCTACCACTCTGTAACGTGTCGCAAATATACTTTTTAATAATATATTTGAATTAAATGTGTTATGACACATATTAATTAAATAAAAGTTATTGGCGCACGCCGGGTTTGAACCCGCGACCTTTGGATTCTTAGTCGAGGGTCTTACCACTCGACTATGGAGGCCGTCGAAGATTAAGAGAAGAGTATGTATTAGACGATGTATGAATGTTAATGATGCAGGTAGTGTGTTCCAAGACAGAGTTGTATGGCGGTCCGTCCTCTCTGCCTGCCGGCCTGGTTAGTTATGTGTTAAAATGTATGTATCTTATTTATACTTCGCCTTTTTCGAATTTATGACCTTTAGACCTAGAGTCAAGCCAGTTTTCGCAACGCAGTTTTTTTTTAATCAAAATCCTTATAATCCTCTTTTGTTACTTGTTATATTTACACTGCTTGCATTTTTAGAATCGTTTACTTATAATACTTAAATATTAATATTTTTAAGTACTAATATTTTAACTGTCGTTAATCTATTTTCCTTTTCTTTGATTTGGTGATTTTAGATAGTTTCAATTTGTAAACATATTTTATATATTATTTTATTCTTGTTAGTTAGTCTTATAAGCATATTTAATTTAGTATGAAGCGCACTTGAGGTGAAATATTACAATACTGCGCTATATAAGTTCACTGTTATTATAATTCTAGAACCTCATAAAAATGGCATCGTTACGAAATTATGTCGTTTAACGGAATGGCTCCGGCTTATTTATCGGAACTGTGTATTCGATTCCGTCTCGCGACAGCCAACCCTTAGATCGGCAATATCGCACCTTTCCCGCTTCTAGTGAGATATAAAATAAAGGAATATTTTCTGTTTACTATTTAAACGTGAAGGCTCAGTAAAAAAAATATACCAAACAAAATTTCAACAATTTAAACTAAGAACATAATTATCAGTATAAAACGCTTATCCTTATCAAACTCTAGATCCAAGACCTGCGAGAAAGAAATATCATTTCTCAGTCTACTCCATATTTCAAAAACTTGAAACGTCTTATTAATAATTTCTTTCATATCTCACAGGGGATGGAAGGCTCTATTGCACATTGCAGGGGCGTCCCGACCAGAGTATGCAAGGGTTGCAGGGAGGGGGTGGTATTTCGGGCCCTTCACAAAAGGTCCAAGAAAGGATCGATGTCTGGCGAAGGACATAACTCATCTTTTGGTCCCCGAGAAGCTGCAGCTAACTTACATCAAGGGGGTTCCTTTGTTCGAGGTGCAGTCAAGAAATATAGCCTTAAATATCCCCATGCAGCCGAGAGATATAGCCTGAACCGACCCCTCAGATGGAAAATGGAACAGAACCATTAAATTCGATGGATGTTTATGTAACTGCCGGAAAATGGCCGTGAAGGGAAACCCGACTCGTGCATTTAAGGGTAGATACAAAAGAGGGTGAAAAATCACAGTTTTCATAAGATCCCCCAGGAAAAGTCGCAGAAAAGGACACTGTAACGTGTTATTGAATGGGAAATTTCAATCACAATGTGACAAGGAAAAGTGAATGATGGAAGATAAGTTTTTTTAAACGTCAGCGGCAAAAAAAAAACAAAAGTGTGAGTGACTTTTTATACCAAAATGTGGTTTGTAGAAAATGTCACAAATGAACTATAATCGACAGTTTGTCGGCCTCCGTAGAGGAAATAATAGTCTACACATACGACGAATCGGCTGGTTTTGGGTTCGATTACTGTTACAGAACATTATTTTATAGGATGGAAAAAATGTCTTAAAAATTGTTATTATGAACATACATGAAGAAATAAAGATGAAAATCAATTTCAATGACGGTCAGCATTTAAGTATTTTTCATACAGAAGCACTCTTTAGAAACTGTGTAAACTGTAATCTCACACCTTGTTGTATACACACCTACATAATATGGATTATATTGCATTGCACAACCACTGCATTGCATATAAATATTATTATTATTTTTTTATTATTGCAATTGTATTTGTTGTTGTTCTTTTCATGATTAGATATTATTATTATTATATAATTGCTATCTGACGCCTATAATTAAAATTGCGTTGCATTTTCTAAATGCACCTGGTCACATCCGTTAAAACTAAATGTATGGTGTCTACATATAAACACATTGCAAGCGACGAATTGTGATAGTAATGACAGCGTTAAAATGATTCAAGTATTTATGTATTCTAAATACGCTTTATCATTCCGAAAGAATGTTAAAAAAGAGCGGAATAAAAACTATTGTAAGTACAACTAAAAGATTGTATTCTTCTGTAAAGTTTTGAAGACATTCCTGCAATAGATACAAAACTACATTTTTGTCTCAAACGGTTAACAGCACTACAAATAACTTCATTATAATGTTCACATTTTATTCAAATGCCTTAACAATAATGTGGCAAAAACGTATCAAAACACTCACCTTTTTTAAGAGGTATTCTTTGTTACCCACCTGTCTCGTTTTATTGCTCTATTTCTATCCACGAATCCAGAAATATTATCAAGCAATACCTTTGAGACTCTTATTAAATTTTCCGTTTCAAAGTCCCCACTCCGGAAGGTACAGGGTACATTATTTCTTGTTTTTATTGCCAAGATCCTCGTAAAAATATCGCATTTCCCTCCCTCTACTGTGGATGAGGCCTTCGTAGACTTGGATTAATAACCATTGTAAAAATACACCAATTTCAGATGTCTCCGTTAAAGAGGATTTGATTGCAGACATTTATTTAATTAAATTTTCGGTCGATTGTAAAATATTCGTAGGTAAAAACTACGTATCAGAAATAATTATCTTGTCTACAGGTAAATAATCATACAACTTTCATTATAAAGATTATACCTTGAAGTAACAATTTATGGAGAGAGAGCTAATTATTTTTACCTAACCTATACAGGTTTGGGATAAATCACTTTCTCCGGGTTTTTACATCGTACACCATGAGAAAGAAAGAGACAACAAATTTTCCCGAATTATCACACCGCTTTAAAGTATTGTTAAAATGTTCTTCGTGTCCCGCGTTTCCGTTGACTCCGCCCACACGTTATGATACGCGGAATAAATTGAGAATACTCAACGGTTTATTAGGTTATATGTTATTTTTTTAAAAACAATACTGTGAAAAAGTGGTTATACGAATAAACAAAAACATTATGCCGACATGTGCTATGAATGGATATATAAATACCCTAGCCCTTGTCCTATCCAGGCCCAGGTATAACCGAGTCCGGCAAACCTCGTATAAACTGACTACAGCTCTCTCTAATATGTGTTAAGATACATTTCAATTCATATAAAATTATATTTACGGCACGTTCCAGAGTAATAGATGCTATAAGTATCGCCCTGGTGAAAGACCACCATTCAGAATCGGAATTTCGCTTGAAATGGCTTTAGCCGTGTTTGGTGACCAGATCTGATCCTTCCCAACCTTTCTCTTCCGCATCTTCTTCTTCTCCCAACTATCTTGAGCCTCACAACATACCCCAATTGGGGCTGCCATAGTCTTACTGGCTCTAGACGGTTAGGAGCAGTTGGAACCCTTGGGCGGTATTCACTATAAAAAACAAATATATATATATTTATTTTTTCATCACTACTTAGTAAGAAGCGTTTTGATCCAGTGTGACATTATTTGAAAGTGACCAAGAAAGTGTGACAAAGAGTAGGGACAAAAAAAATGGTATTGGAAACAATGTTTATTCAATCAATAGCAGAAAATATATTTCCCAGTTAACACTTTTTGGTTAACTTTGAGTTAGTATTACGATTCGTGGAAATACATTTTCCGGCAAGCAGGTACCTACTTACCGACTGCGATAAAGGTCAGTAAAGCAGGTGAGAGTTCGTTCACCCCGAACCGTACACGTAGGTACCTGCCTGACGGCTTTGGAATATGTATGGGGAAATCCTATGAAAGGCTTCTTTTTGTAAAGAAATAAGAAAATGTAATAATCACCCGCACAGTTGGCCCGGCGGCTAACGGTTAAGCGCTTGTCTATTGATCAGAGGGTTAGGGGTTCGAATCTACATTTGAAAAAAAAAGATGACAGCTGGAATTTTATAGGAACACACAATACTTGATAATACTAAAAAAGGCAAATACATGCTAATGTTTCCTTAAATATTTTTAAAGTGAATACAGCACAAAAATCCAAACTGAACCCAACCATCTAGAGTCAGGGGGACTACGGAATCCCCAATCAGGATATGTTGTAGAGCTGAAGGATGTGAGGAGGGGAAGGAAATGGGGAAGAGAAAGATTTGGAATGACCTACCTATTAAGATTTGGTCACTAAACACGGCTAAATACATTTCAAGCAAGGTTTCGATTCTGAATGGTGGTCTATCACCAGGGCGATACCAAGAGTATCTACTACTCTGGAACGCGCCGCAAATATACTTTATGTATTTTTTATATTAATGAAATGGAAAATAACATATGTTAATTATTTAAATTTTATTTACGCAGGTCGGGATTTAAACACGCGACCTCTAGATTCGCAGTCGAGCTTCTTAACCTCTTGACCATCCTAGCCGTCGAAATAACGTCATTATAACCGAAACTGGTGCACTCAATATAGACACATAATCACTGCCTACTCTGCCGTACTTGCATAAATATATGATTTATATTGAATTAAATTATATGAAATAATTACAAACAATAATCTTTCAAAAATACGCGCGAAGTTCAGCTAATCCCACCGCCGCGAGCGCACCACCGACCGTCCTACTATAACGTGTCAAAAACCGTTACTACATATACCCACACCCCGCCAACGTCAGAGTAGATTATTCTATGTTCACTAGACTACACAAAATATGTGTGCATATACGCTGTGAGCTGTGTGCACGTTCAAGTGGCTCGTATGTGTTAGTGTAGGCAGTGGCGGCTTGTGACTTTTATGTGTGGTAGAGTGTTAAGATTGAAAAGTATGACGTTATTGACGTTGTTGTGGTCGAAAATGTTTTTTTTTTATTTTCAAAATTTTGATTTTTTGTATGAAGATTTTTCAGTTATGGTGGTGCACTGCACGGCTTGCTGAAAAATCTTCATACAAAAAATTTAATTCTAAAAAAATGAACAAAAATCATTTTTGTCTACAACAGCATCAATAAAGACGTTTTCTTTCAATCTTAGAACTCTAGCACACTAAAAAGTCACGAGCCGCCACTGAGTGTAGGCAGTGCTTTTACAGAACAAATTCAATAGCAATCAGTGAAATCTGTCTGTACCAATCTATATTATCAATCAATTCGCTGTTTTCTTTCCCACTGATGTATAATATGTATGAGAATAAATTGGTTTAAAACAAAATATATTATTATTTAAATTGAGTATTCTACAACCTTAAGGTGGATTAACCTGTTAAATTCATCATGAAGTTGAGCAACAGCTTTCGTTAGTCTTACCGCTGATTGACGGGATGAATGAACGTAGAGATTACGTATATTCAAAGCCTAGGAAGAAGGTTGGCGAAAAGCCCCTCAACCAGGTACCCACTAGCGCAGACTGTACTCAAATATTAATGTAAGGACTCTGTACAATTTGTGAGTTTAGGCCGGATGCTTTATTGGGGGAATAAAGCGTAGAAGATGAGGTAAGAGAATAAGGAAACGCAGGGTGAATAGGTTTATGAATCGTTATATTTAAAATTTAATAAAAAGTTTGTAATTATATACGTACGTTAGTATTTCTTAGTTATTGTCATAGTTCCAACAGTACGAAGTGAGAACAGGTGAGACTAGAGTTCCAAACTTAGGGAATATTAAGAGACATAACTCAACCCAGGTGGTTGAAAGCCTCGACTACGAATCCAGAGGTCACGGGTTCAAATCCCGGCGGGCGCATGTTATTTAACAATTAATAATTTTAAAACACTGTATAGTATTTTTGCGACACGTTCCAAAGTGGAAGATACTCTCAGAATCAAAACTTTGCTTGGAATGGTTTTGGCCGTGTTTGGTGACCAGATCTGAATAGCCAGGTACTTTCCAACCTTCCTCTTCTCATTTCCTTCCCAGTCCCCATTGCCTCAAATACAACCCAATTGGGAATGTCATAGTCCCAGGATGTGGAGACAGGAAGGAGATGAAAAAGAAGGAGGAGAGTCAATAAGTCGACTAATGCAATCATTCCAAGCAACACTTCGATTTTAAATGGTGGTGTTGTTCCCAACCGTCTAGAGCCAGTGAGACTATGGCATCCCGAAATAGGGTATGTTGTGAGGCTGAAGGTAGTGGGGGGGGGTAAAATAGGGAAGAGGAAGGTTGGGAAGTACCTGGCTATTCAGATCTGGTCATCAAACACGGCCAAAACCATTCCAAGCAAAGTTTAGATTCTGAATGGTGGTCTTTCACCAGGGCGATACTTAGAGTATCTACCACTCTGGAACCTGCCGCAAATATACTGTTTATTATTTTTGTATGAATTTTTTTAAATAAAAGTTATTAGCGCACGCCGGGTTTGAACCCGCGACCTTTGGATTCGTAGTCGAGGGTCTTACCACCCGACCATGGAGGCCGTCAGTACCAAGGAAATGCAAAATAGTTATTTAACATTGAAATAAGATTAAAAAAACATTCAGTCGGGATACATTATTGCAAAATCTATGATTTTTTTGTACAACAGTTTGATATTTATTAAAGTGCACTTGTCTCTGCGTGTTTAAGAAAATATATTTTAAATAGTGTAGTCAACAGTTCTTCAACATTTGACCCTGAGAGATCGAAATAGACATGACATGGCGTCTAATTAAAGCAAATGCTCGATGTCAAAGGTCTTTATGGATTTATCTGCTCATTGAGTCCAACCACAGCTACAAAATGAAAATATGTGCAGTGGTAGGTACTATAAAAGTGATACTGTACACTCAAGAATTGTATACCAGAACTGGTTTGTCAATTAAAAAAAAAAAAATAACCTAGAGATACCTAGAGTCATTATTCCGAAATGTTTACAACATATTGCATAAAAAATCGATCACAGGCTTTAAACCTAAAATAAACGAGGTTGACAAATCACTGAATTTTTTTTTTTTTTACTCTAGTATTATTCATTTATATTATGTACTGAGAAAATATACAGTGGTATACTTACCTGGCAGGAAACTTCAGATTAACACAATTATTTTATATTAATTATTTAAATAATATCAGTAATCTTGAACGTAAATATGAAACAGAAAAAATAACGGTCGCGACCGAGACTCGAACTCGGAACCTCTACTCTTTCCGGGATTAACGCTACTGCAAATTGAGCCACCGAGACCTTATATTAAACCGGCATTTTATGTCATTCTTCATTTGAAAATTATTAATATTATTTTTTTAAATTTTCCTTCCGATTTGGCTGTCATCTTCTTACATTTATTTTAGTTATTTCTAGTTTGGTGAAAGATACAGTTTTGCACATAATAGTGGCAAAATTATAATTGGAATTTATTTTTTATTATTTATGTTTCTATTGTTAGATTTTAGGGCATGATTTTAACAAATTTCATCATGGATTTTCTAAATTTGTAGAACAGCTACCTGTAAGGATTTTATTAAAATTAACATATTGTAGAACTTAGGAACTATAATAAATAAGTGTAATCGTTAACTCATTGTCAAGTGATAGTCTTTGGTTATGTAGATCACGTTTATTTACGAATTAAACACGCTGACGTAAGTAACCACAAAACAAGAGGTGTCTTCCGTCACGAAGGGCAAACCGAAGTGTCAGCGGGCAAATTTGTCCTTTCCCGCTAGAAACATCTTTCCCGCGAGAAATACCTTCCTCTGCTGGGGTGTTAGGTGCACCTCGTTGCTGGCTATGTAAATATACATTATAATAAGCATAAATAGACGTTATACTATCTAAAGGCGATTTGTCGCTCAATAAGTGACAGATTAGTGTGAAAAGATTCCACTGACACTACCCACACCCGATAGACTGGTCGCGCTTTAAATTTCGTTTGTAAAAACTATCCTGTTCGATATGCCTTTTGTAAACATCAACGTGAATTAAAACTACTATTTAATTTAAATATTTGATTTATTTTTTCATAATATGTAAGAGATAAAAACGCTGTTTTAAATACATATTTTTATTAACTATTTGCAATTCTTTATAGTGCCCTGAAGATGTCATAGTAGTGATAAAACTAGAATGTAATTATTAAAAAATAATAGTAAAAATTAAAAAAAAAAAACAAAGTGAATACATATCTATGCCTATGTTGGAGATCTCTAGCATTTGTATTGTGTTATTTAAAATGCAGTATATGTATTAATACATGTTACGTTTATTTAAGCAGTATATATGTTTAATTTTTTGTTAAAATTTCAATCACTTTTATTGTTTTTACTTTTTTTTTAAATGCTCTATATCTATTTGTACACATGTTAAAAATGTTTTTTAGAACTTAAAAAAAATAATATTTAAACCGCATAAAAATTACACACATTAAAAAATTATATATTAGAGTGAATACCGCACACTAGTCCCAACTGCTCCCAATCGTCTAGAGCCAGTGAGACTATGGCATCTCCAATCGGGGTATGTTGTGAGGCTGAAGGTTGTGGAGAGGAAAAGGAGATGGGGAAGAGGAAGATTGAGAAGTACCTGGCTATTCAGATCTGGTCAGCAAACACGGCTAAAGCCATTTCAAGCAACGTTTCGATTCTGAATGGTGGTCTTTCACCAGGGTGATACTTGGAGTATCTACCACTCTGGAACGTGCCGCAAATAAACTTTACATTATTTTATATTAATTAAATAAAAGTTATTTATATGTACACAAGTTTTGCTTTTACGTGATTTATATGCACTCACTGTCACCTACCTCAGAACAGGTTCTTATAACCTAGGGTAGGTGAGGTAGGTAATGTAAAAAAAAGTTAATACATTATAAATAAAATTCCTCCGTGAGTTATGTACGTACGTACGAAATTATATAGTTTGATTATATGGGGGCCAAACGCTGTAGCGATTGAAAACTGGTTCGCTTTAATAATGTAAATAAATATTTTTTCACGCATCTTCATCTGACTCCTTTTCCTCTTTATTATTAGCCTCTTTATTATAAGCCTCTTTTCTACGCAGTAACCATGCGAATAAGAAGAGGTAAAGCAAGACACAAATGATGAAGATCGTGGCCAGGCTTAAAACATTCACAACGTGAGACCAGGTTTTCAGCAGCCGTTTCTCCAACGCTTCAGCGCAGCCAACCTTGTGGACGTCCTTCCTCCTGCAGGGCCGGTTAGGGCAGCAAGACTCCAACACCCCGTGCTCGTAGTCCTTCGAAGAGTTCAATCCGCAGCAAGTCAGAGTTCGTTCTATGTGCATCACGTACTTGATCCCCTCCACGTCCTGCAGCAGCTTGCCTTTCTCAAAAGCAGTCATGTACCGCCCGTTGGTTTCAGCGATGGTAACGCTTTCGGTCCCCGCGTACAGGGCGCACATGAAGATGGCCAAGAAGGCAGCGACGCCCGTCAGAACCAGCATGTGAACCTTGAGGATAATCTTGACCCCGGTCAGCAGAGCCGGGATGCCCAGGAGGACCGCGCCCACGATCAGGGCGATGCCCGCCGCTTTCAGCATCGCCGCGTTCTGAGACAGATCGCCGATCGCGAAGTAGAGATCTCCCAGTTGGCTGGTTATTTCCGACCCCAACTCGATGACCGTATAGCCGATCCACAAGAGAAGTACATGGAGAATCAATAAAATTACTCTGTGCACATTTACACATAGCAAAATGCGGCAGATGAGGGAAAGTTTTTTCGGGGAATCACTATCATCGGGCATTTTTTCTGAGATCAAAATAACTAGTCGATCACACAATATTGTCAGTGAGAAATTGAACGGCACTCATTTGTTAAAAGTATTCTAATATTTTATATTTAATTAGCCCAAGTGAAAGCAATTCATCAAACATACACACAAGTAGGTACGAAAGTTCGTAAATACATACACGTGTGTTATAGAACCGTTTTTAATTTCTACAGAAACTTTAAATAAATACAACGTTTAATTTATGACACGATACCAAAGGTAAATTAATATAGTCGCTGGAAAGGCATAAGGGCTTAAGCGACACTTTGTTAAAAATTAACATGCAATTTCAATCAGTTTTTTTCTGCATCGACCATCTGCCCTGACTCTCGTTGGTTTCTGATGACTTTTGTGGTGCTTCAGCCATTGAAAATATATTTACTAGCGTTGGAAAAAACTTCAATGTTTTGTGAATGCTTCACGAATTGCTAGTTCTTTAAAATGAACCCTTCGAAGTGAACACTTTGATTGAAGTCGAACTCGCAAAACAGAGATTTGAATTTATCCGGTTATTTGTTCAGTTCTTTTTGGAACCGGTTCCTCGCCGAGAAAGCACGTACTAGTCGGTAGCGCTTTGAAAGTGAAAAGAACTGGACCCGGTTCCTTTCCAAAATAAAAGGTACTAGTCGGTAGAAATTTGAAATGGAAAAGAACTGGAACTGGTTCCTCGCCAAAAAAACACCTAGTCTACTTCTTTATGCACTTTGAAGTTCACCTTGTAAACTGTACTCCTGCAAATTCAAGTGGTTCTTTGTAATCTAACTTTTATTGAAGTATTTGTTCAATGAAATGAATGAACGCTAAAACGAAGTGCCAACTTCATTTGAAGTATTTGTTCCATGAAACCAAGATATTGAAATGAATGAACACTAAAATGAACTATTAATTTCAATTAAAGTATTTGTTCAATGAACAATGAATGAAGTAGGAACTGTCGCCAAAGAAGCAGTTCTTTGAAGTAGTTCTTTCAAAGCGGTCACAACGCTAATATTTACCATTTGAGAGAAGGCTTGACTCAAGCAACACAAGTTTGCGACTTAACTTTTTGTCGCTTCACGTAAAACAGTGAAAGCATAGAGTTATTTTTTTTAAATCTAATCAGGTACTGAAGACTGATTGTAAAACAACAACAAAAATAAAGTGCCCTGGTGGAAACTTCCCAAAATGGCGCTTCAGCCCTTTTGCATTTCCGGCGACTTATTATACAATGCTGATGAAACGTGGGTACAAGGAAAATATTAATAAATCACGTTAATAGGACCCACACTCAGGCACAATGTTTTATGTTGAAAATAATAAGAATCGAAGACTTACCTAGCGCTCCAGTTTCCAATCTCAGCGTACCTCCTCGCGTTGCCCGCCCCCTTTTTCGTCTCACAGGCTTTGACGGCTGCCGCCACCGTGTTGCCGTTGGGTGTCAACACTTCGCGATCTCCATTGCTGAAACTGCGTCTACCCTCGGCACTGGCCTCTCCGAACTCGAATGAAGGAGTGGCGTTGCCATTATTACTACTTCTTTGGCTGGCAAAGTTGGTCAGGATTCTTTGGTTATTGCCTCTGCTGTGGCAGTTGTCCGTGTCTCTTTGGTTGTTGCTGCAGTTTTTGCGGGGAAAGGTTCCTGTCCCGGACTTGAACGTGGCCAACACTGGCGGAGTCGGATTGTCTTCTATGGGAGAGATGTCGATGTGACAGTTGGTGGCTTGGAGAGGGAGGGTTCCATTTCCGTTCCAGCTCTTCCTGTTGGAAACCAGGGAATGATTCATGGAGGTCGGAGTTCCGCAGAAACTGCTTCTTGTGGTGATATTTTTGACGAAGCTTATGCTGTTTTGGTGGGGGGTTTGTGGTGTGATAGCCACCAGCGCCGGGTAGTTGGCCATCTTGTATCACTGGTGGATTATTTCACTCACATCTGGATTCTAGCGAACGATGCTTTCGCACATATTATCACAACCCCTCTCCAATCCTCGACGGTACCTTTATCCAGTTACTAGCTGTTAATTAAAAAGAGGAAATGCATTAGCATAAAAAATATACCCTGAATCGTTGAAAGTAATGCTTTTCTGAGTTATTACGCCACTTTCTATCCGTTGGATGTACGTACGTATTAGACACTTCCAATAACTTTGCAGTGCTAATCCTAAGTTAAAACCTACACTACTAAAGTTAGTTTAACTAGTAGTCATAGTGCGAGACTTTTGTAAAGTATTTCATTTATTTCGTGACCGGAAAAAATATTAATATTAGAATTGGTTTCATTGTGTCTAAAACACACTCATCGAATTCTTGGTCTTTTTTTAATTAAGCAATTGTGTCTGCCAACTGAGTGACTTGCCTACTAATATAATAAAATTGTTCAAACCGTATCCGAGAAATTATTTCGAAACAAAATTAAACATACGAGTATATTTATTGATATATATTACATACCCGGAAAAAAATGTTGAATCGAACATTTTATTAATAACTAGCGCAAATCTGTGAAAAATCACGGGATATTATAACTGCAGGATTTGTGAAGCTGAACGTTTGGACCCTTCTTTGCAGAATATAAAAATAAAAAAGTATAAATTAAAATTTTTTCTATTTTTTATTGCCACGGGAAAGAATCGAACTCCGATCATCTGCTTGGAAGGTAACTAAGACTATGATGACCATTACACCACGTAAGAACGGTGGCATAAAATCATTATATATACATTTTTAAATTTTTTTTTATAGTGAATATCATACAAAAGGCTCAACTACTCCCAACCGTCTGGAGCCAGTAGGACTATGGCATACCCAATTGGGTATATTGAGGGGAAGAAGATGGGGAGGAGGCAGGTTGGAAAATACCCAAATTTTAATATCTGGTCATCCAAGACGGCTAAAGCCATTTAAAGCACCGTTTCAATTATGAATGGTGGTCTTTCACCAGGGTGATACTTAAGTATCTACCACGATTATGACTATGAATTAAATGTGTTACACACTTGGAGAAACAATGTATGGAGAGAGAGCGAATTCTTTTTACCCAACCTTTACAAACTTGCGATAAATCACTTTCTACGGGTTTTTATGTCGCACATCACGAGAAAGAAAGAGACAACAAAAATAACACACCGCTTTTATGTACTGTAAGGATGATCTTGGTCTCCCGCGTCTCCGAGGACTCCGCCCACATGTTTTGATATGCGACTAAACTTGACACAACTAAACGGTTTTTCAGGTTATATGCTATATTTTTGTTGATAACAATACTGTGAATTAGTGGTTATACGAATAAACAAAAACATTATGTCGTACTTTGAATGGATGTATAAATACCTAAGCCCTAGTCCCAGCCACGCTCAAGTCTGCCGAGTCCGGCAAAAATCATTAAAAACTGACTACACTGCCTTGGATAGGTACCACTCTATGTACTCTAAGGTTACGCACATATGATTCATATATTATTCAAATATTCACACATCACATCACGTCCGAAATCATAGCGAGATATATTTCGAAACACAGTTTATCGTACACCATAATGCGGATATTGCCTACTTCGGTGGTTGAAAGATAAACTGTTGAAGAAGTTATAAGAATCTATAGAGAACTCTAAGAGCTATAAGAATCCCTATAAGTAGATATTTGTATTAGATAACATTATGTTGATCTTGAAGTCGCTTAAGTGCAGAATCTCTGTAAGGTAACGCCGCAGATAACAGTCTCCGGTGAGTGTACTACCCAAGGTCGTGTACCTGCCGCGTAGAGCAGTGCGCGCACGGAATTACAAATGAACGTCTACTGCGCACGACAGCAACAAAATGCCACTTGATTTTGTGTTTATTGCGATTTGAACATTGTCGGCAGATCGAAAGGAAACACAATTTCGAAATTGAAGAAAAATATGCTTCGTCGGTTTGACACGATGAAGGAAATTGGTTTGGAATGGCGAATGACAAAACTGTCAGAAACGAGACGAAGGTCAATTATTGTTAGACAAGTCAAGGTCGATCTTGGTAAAGCTGTCACGAACGGGTATGAAAGAATTAATAACTATATACATACCGTCGCTGGAAAGGAAAAAAGGCTTAAACGACACTTTGGTCAAAAATGAGTTAAATATGCTGTTTTGATAAGTTTCTTTTTCTACATCGAATGCTCTGACTCTCGTTTTATTCTGAAGACTTGTGGCCCTTCAGCCATCTAAAATATATTTACCATTTCGGAGAAGCGACACAAGTTGAGGACTTTTTTTAGCTTTTTGTCGCTTCAGATAACTCAGTAAGAACATTGGATTACCAGAGACAGAAGACTTATGAATTTTATTGAAACCAACAAATTCCAAGGTGCTCTAGTTTAAACTTCCCAAAATGGCGCTTCAGCGTAAAATAATAATGTGTATGCCTCTATTCCATTATATAATATAACTCTTCTATTAGAAACATTTGCTTGTAAATAAAATAGGAATGTGAATCAATACAATAATTTATTGACACTTGAATATTTGAGCTGTAGTAAATAAAATACAGTTAATATAAAATAATAAATTGTACAAAGTACTCGATGAGGTATTTATCGTAACATACTAATATTTAGAGCAAGTAATACGTCGTTATTTCATGGGATAAAAATAAACCTTTTTTTTAAACACGTAATATTGTTATAAAATATAATTAGGGCAGAGAATTGGATGAGAAACTCAAGTTTTTTGTTGTTGAATGTCTTAAAAATATTTCTTGGCAGAGACAAGACAAAGAAAAAAAAAAGTGATTTTATTGGTGTTTGCTTTTAGACATGAAAATATTTATTTTAGTCTGGTATGATTTTCAGTTATGAGTTTGAGTTTTTTTTTTATAATTTGGATAGTTGATTTTTTTCATTTGAAATCTTTTAATATCAAAACTTTGAAAACCCTTTTTTAACAGAAAACATACTCTACGAAGGTAAATTTCTATTATTTATTCAAACATGGGCTCTCTCTTCGCTCCAGTGATGAGATGACCCTTTAAATCCCCATTCACCACAATCTAGATCATTCACTCGTTCCTTTTCAGCGCAAGCATCTTAAAGCAACGGCTATGGAACGAACTGCCCTCTAACGTACAGAGTACTCCCTAAAGCCCATTTAAGGCTAAAGCGAAAAGTTATTCTATTTATGAAATGGAACTCATATTTTTTCTTGGCAAGTCAAGTTATATACCATGATTTTTCACGACTAACAACTAGTTAAATTTTAAAAAAAAACTTTTTAAATTCAGACAAGCGGTAAAGTACCTTTATTTTTTACCCGACGATTATTTTCACTCTATATTTGAAATGTGCGTACATATGGCTTACTTTTAAAAAGTGGAACTGATGTATGTGTGGAGTGAATAAGGTAGATTGAAGCAACTTATATTTTTTGAATTCTGTAGAAACAAAATTTCTCACTTATATAAAAACCTTAACTTACGTTACATAAACACATGCGAAAAACTTCAAAGTCCATCATCTCAGTGTGTCATTTTTTATTTATGGTTTATACCCATATTTACCGAGAGGTAAGTGAACCAGAAGACGAAAAGAAGAAGTATTTATTTTGTAGAAGCAGCTTCAGACAACTCTGACGTCTGACATTTCATCATCTTTCGTTTACAGAAAACCAACATTGGCATCGCATTTTCATGAGTGATTCATTTATTTAAAAAACAAAAACCTGATTGTAGTGGCGTGTTAATTAAAAGAAAATACGTGCTAGGAACGTTAGTAAATTAACCGTCTGTAAAAGCGTGATACGTTACCATAAAAACACTTTGAACGATTTTTTAAAGTTCATTGCCTAATCGCATGTTGCCAAGTGTGTTACAATACGAAAAGAGTGATGAGGTCACTTCATATAGTATAGAGGGGCAATATAACTGTTCTACCAATAGAAAAACAAAGCAAAATAGGTGTTAACATTGAATGAAAAACCAGTTTTATTTATATCTGTGTTATTTAAAAAAAATAAAAATAACAATAGTGAATACCGGACGTTCCAACTGCTACCAACCGTCTAGAGCCAGTGGGACAATGGCATCCCCAATCGGGGTATGTTGTGAGGCTGAAGATAGTGTGGAGGGGAAGGAGATGGGGAAGAGAAAGGTTAAGAAGTATATGGCTGTTCAGATCTGGTCACAAACGGCTAAAGCCATTTCAACCAAGTAACGTTTCGATTCCTAATGATGGTCTTTCACCAGGGCGATACTTACGTATCACCACTCTGGAACGTGCCGCAAATATACTTTATATGAATTAAATGTGTTGTGACACATATTAATTTAATAAAATTTATTTGCGCACGCCGGGTTTGAACCCGCGACCTTTGGATTCGTAGTCGAGCGTATTACCACTCGACCATGGAGGGCGTCACTGAGAACTGACGATTGTAGTTAAAGAAAGCAAAGAAAATATTAACAATAATTGTACCTTTTAAAGCGTTATTTTTGTGAAATATAACGTGTAACCTAAAACTACAGACGTAATATCACCACCTATGGAATGCCGGATTCCCACAAGGTACAACTTCCGTCGTACCTTGCTGACTGTAATTTCGTAATAACTCACCTGCGTTTCACAAAATGATATTTTTGTCAATTATGTTATCTTCTCAGATAATGTGTTTTTTCAAATTGCACACCACCAACGGCACAAGTGGTATTTCTGGAATAGCAACTTATATTGGAGAATCGGTTTTTTCTCCCTCGTGTCACTAAAAAAAGTTTGATCAATAAATAGGAAGATTTTTTGTCGTTTTATTGTATTTTCGCGTGGCTGAATACATTTCCTTCCAAAAAAACAATTAAATTATATGAGGTTTCCTGTAAATACAAACGTTAATATCACTTTGAAAATCGATTTTATTCAACCGCACTAACGTAAGCAAACTTCACATAGTTGTTACTAGCGTTGGGAAAAGCTTCAATGTTTTGTGAATGCTTCACGAATTGCTAGTTCTTTAAAATGAACCCTTCGCAGTGAATACTTCAATTGAAGTCGAACTCGCAAAAAAGAGATTTGAATTTACCCGGTTATTTGTTCAGTTCTTTTTGGAACCGGTTCCGAAAAAAACACGTCCTGGTCGGTAGGGATTTGAAAGTGAAAAGAACTGGAACTGGTTCCTCGCCGAAAAAAAACAGGAACTAGTCGGTAGAGCTTTGAAAGTGAAAAGAACTGGAACCGGTTCCTTGCCAAAATAAAACACACTAGTCGGAAAAGATTTCAAATTGAAAAGAACTGGAACTGGTTCCTCGCCATAGATCGAAGTACTTTGAAGTCGAACTTCAATTGAAGTACTTGTTCAATGAAATGAACTGAATGGAGTTAATGAAATGAATGAACGCTAAAATGAACTACCAACTTCAATTGAAGTATTTGTTCAATGAACAATGAATGTAGTAGGAACTGTTGCCAAAAGAAGTAGTTCTTTGAAGTAGATCTTTCAAAGCGGTCACAACGCTAGTTATTACTCGACTTGTATCGAATTTAACGCAATGCAAAATATCTTAAATTGATTGATTATTTTGTTGACAAGCAGTTATGGTTCATTTAAATATACGAACCACAATTTTTAAAAGATAAAAACTCCTGAAAAGGTAATTACGAATGATACTTTGCTATAAAACGTGTCACACAGTAATTTATATAATTCTACAACGAAAAAGATGGTCAGATAATATTATTTTTTTTAATGTAAACGAAAAGTACACTTAAATAACCGGCATATCCCGAGAGAAGTTTAAAATATACACAAGCACACTAAATGTTTTTTTTTTAAATCTAAAAAAGTAGATTAAATTCAAACCTAACCTATTTTTAAAATTTTCTTGAATTCTACTGTTAGTTTCTAAACTAAATTAATAAGACTTCTACAATCTACTAGTAAAATAAATAAAAAACAGTTTTGAAAAACTTCTGATATAAGAATAGGAACAAACTATTTACAGACTGGGTGCGAAACACATACTCACATTATCGCCAAGGTGAGAGTCCAACATCTAGAATCGAAACCCTGACTGAAATGACTTAAACTCAACTAGATCTGAATAGCCAGACATTCCTAAACTTTGTCACAACTTTCCCCTCGTCTCTGTCTACCTTACACTATTAGGTATCTAAGGATAACCAGTGGTACAGAGCACAATAATATAATACGAGGTGTCCGGGGGTAAAGTGCAGTAACTTTGGGAAGTGATTCTACAATATGATAGTACAAGAAAAAATAAAAAATAACTTTTTTCCACATTTAATTGTTTTAAGAAAATTTTGATTGTGGGCATGGAAAAAAACATTTTATTTATTGAAGTAATTGCAATAACTTTCAACAAAATACAAAACAAACAAAAAATATAGAAAATAGTAAAAAATTAGGTCGTCACCGAGACTCGAGCTCAGAACCTTTGCTTTATCTAGGGGGTAACGTCTCTACCAATTGAGCTACAGAAACCTTTTTACAAACCGGCATTATAATCAATCTAATCTTAAAAAATTATCTATATTATTTCTTTCCCAATTTCTTCCGATACAGGCAGTCATCTTTGAAATAGTATGCAGAGCTCTACCCGAGCACAGTTGCATTCTTAGGTGGTGTCTTGGATAAACTATTCATCTGTATTTACGGAAGATCTTTTGACTTCTAACAAAGCTTAGAATTAATATTTAAACTAGAATTAACTTTAATTTCCGAGTCTTCTTCTATTTCATATTTCTTTGAAAATTTTGATATAACTTTCATAATTAATATCAAAGTAAAAAGCATAAAACATTTAACTCAATTCTAATTTTTTTAAAACCTTTGTTTACGTACATATAATTATATATTTTTTAAATTACTTGTACTCTCATACTTATCGATTCACCTTTCAAAGTTACTGCCCTTTACCCTCGAACACATTGTATATTACAATAACAACAAATTCATTTTTTATACCCTTTACCTTTCTTCCGGATTTATGAACGAATTTCCGAAAAACAAAATTTATCGACAAATCAAGTAGGTGGGTAAATAAATAAACAATTCTAACTATCTCATTTATCTAAATTCCAAAAATGTCATTATGACAAACTAATTTATAGGACTCCTTTATCTTATCTGAGACATACGTGATTCGTTTGAACTCAAAGTACCCACGTATAGTTCAGCGAAGCTGAACGATTCCGTACTGGAATGGATCATGTAATCCATGATATAATTGTTATTCTTCTTATCTTATGGCGCAAATGGCATGCTACGAAGATGCCCCTTAGGCAGTCAAGAGCTCTCTCGATATTCGCCCCTTATATGGTGATGACAATTAACCAAAATATTCAATTTGAACCGGTTACCGTGACCAAATACTAGAGATGGTCGATATTTTTGTCCCGGTAAAAAGGAACCGGTTCCAAGCCGGTCACTGGAACCTTCGATATTATTTTTCCGAGGAGCCGGTTCCTTTTTTTGGCAAACAAAAGTCGAAATCATTTGTCCGAGGAATCGGTTCTGGCCATCAAATGCTTTTTTTGCTTAAAAGGTATTTTTCACGAGTTCCACAGTTGCAGTGCTTTTCGTTTTTCAAACATCGCTAGCAACCCCTCGTTCCCTTCAAATTGGACCGACCCGCTTGATTCCTAATTCAAAAGCATTCGCGGAGCGGCCATTGGTCGCCAACTTGACAATAAGTAATAATGTATTAAATTATTCAATGGCCGAAAACACGTGGTCAGTCCAACATGGCTGTCGGTTAATATTTTGCGCCGCAATTTTGGCAGACAATGGCTTCTTTCGACAACAATGCAGAACAAGATAGTTGAAATAATGTGGGTTTGTTGTAACGGGACAAAGGACAAATCAATGAATACTAATGTAAAACAAACCACAATATGAATTAACAAAACGTTTCAATGATTATTGATGTTTTGTAACAATCACTTATTGAAACTTTGGAGCCATACAAGAAAATTGTGTCTAGTGAACAAGGCATAGGTCGCGCAATTCGAGTTGATGCGAACAACACATACTTGTTTTAAAAAAATATTTTTAATACCGCACAAGAGTACCAACTGCTCCCAACCGTCTGGAGTCAGTGATATTATGGCATATCTAAGTGGTTCATGTTGTAAGTCTGAAGGCAGTGGAGAGGGGAAGGAGATGAGTAAGATGAAGGTTCGGAAGTACTTGGCTATTTACATCTGGTCACCAAACACGGATAAAGGTATTTTAAGCAACGTTTCGATTCGAAATGGTGGTCTTTGGTGACCAGATCTGAGTGGCCAGGTACATCCTAACTTTCCTCTTTTCCATCTCTTTTTTTTAAATTTTCTTATAGTGAATACCGCACAAGTTCCAACTGTTACCAACTGTCAAGAGACCATGGCATCCCCGATTTAGGTATGTTGTGAGGTTAAAAGTAGTGGGGAGGGGAAAGATAAGAGGAAAGGGAAGGTTGGGAAGTACCTGGCTATTCAGATCCGGTCACAAACCAGGATTAAAACCATTTCAAGCAACGTTTCGAAATAGTGGTTTTTGGTGACCAGATCTAAGTATCCAGGTACATCCTAACTTTCCTCTTCTCCATCTCCTTCCCCTACCTACCACCTCCAGCCTTACAACATAACCCAATTATTGTTCCTGAACAAAATCTCTTCCAATATCGACATAATCCACGTCAGTGAGGAGAGATTTGCAAAAGTGAATTTTTAGCTACATAGTAACATGTTAATATCGAAAATATAGTACATACATAATAAATATAAAAATATTATAGGTAAATGACAAATTTGAAGATATAGAATCTACATATTAAGAACTAAATTAAACTTGTATTTTAAGGTGAGTAATGATATTGCTTTTAAAGGAACTTTTGGTTTGTACGTTTCTGATGGTGCTGGGCAGAGAATTGAATTGCTCAATGGCGTTGTACTTAAAACTTTTTTGTCCGTAGGCGGTTTTATAGGCTGGGATATTAAAGAATTTCATGTGTGACTGCCTTAAGGTACTACAATCATTATTATCCATTCATAGCATATATCGACATATTTTTTTTGTTTATTTGTATAACCACTTTTTCACAGTACGGTTTTAAAAAAAATAGGATATAACCTCAAAAACCGTGAAGTTATGTCCTGTTATGTCGCATAAAAAGGCGTAGTGGGCGGAGTTGCCGGAGACGCGGGAGACGGAAAACATGCTCAACGAAAAGTGGTGCTACAGTATGTAAGAACTTGTCTTATCTCTTACTCTCTCAGGATTTACGACGTGAAAACCCGGAGAAAGTGATTTATCGTAAATTCTTATAGGTTGGGTAAAAATAATAGCTCTCTCTCTCCATATATATATTCTTGTTCTGAGGTTGGCAGCTGTTGGGACTCTTGTGCGGTATTCACATAAATTTTTCACATTGTAATTGTACACTTGGTTATGACTCGTATTAATGGAATTCTTTCTTTGCACCGATAAATCAATATTTGCCAATTCGCTTTACCTCATTCGAAGCACCAAATAGACCCGGTTGCACACTGTTCAGTTGGTTTAGTTATTTTCAAAGAAACAGACCAGTGTTTCCAATATCATTAATTTATTAAGCGTGTATTTTGTATATTCAATACCGAAGCGCCGCTTAGAAATACGCCTATCGCGTGATAAAATAGTATTTATCGAGATATTAATTCATTCAATTCTGAAACATAATTGAAACCATTAAGTTCAGCACGAATCACATGTTATTTCTAATTATTAGACCACGTTGCATCGACCTGGAGCAGGGTTAGAGAACCTTTTAAATTTTAAATATTAAAATATTTGCCTTCACAAAACGATTACCCTTTGATTGCAAGCAACGATATTTCGTTGTCACTTTGGAGGAAGATATGTCAACAGCGATCGTTGCTTAGGCAATAATTGAAAGCTAGACAAAAATATGACTAAATAAAATTAATGAAAAAATAGTTTGACTGTAAATTTATTGCCATAATATTTTTAAATGCCACGATGCATTATGCACTATAAAATGTGAAAACTGTTTTTTTGGTTATATTTAATAACGTTGCTGAAAAGCAAAAGGGCTTTAGCGACACTTTGTTAACAAATTAGTTAAATATGCAATTTTGATCAGTTGTTTTTTTTTCTGTACCGAATGCTCTGACGCTCATTTGATGAAGACTTTTGTAGCCCTTTGCCATCTAAAATATATTTACCATTTAGGAGAAGGCTTGACTCAAAGTGACACAAGTTTGGGACTTTTGTTAGCTTTTTGTCGCTTCGGGTAACTCAGTGAGAACATTGAGTTACCTGAGTAAACTTTTTTTTCCAAATTCAACCAGGTACTGAAGACTTATGAATTTTATTGTGTTAAGTGCTCTGGCGTAAACTTCCCAATATGGCACTTCAGCCCTTTTGCCTTTCCGGCGAGTGCCCGTAATATGGTGATCTGCATTTTACATAATATAAAATTATCATTTTTGATTTTTTTTTATTTGGACTTAATGAAAAAAAAATCTTAAGAGTTTTACGGTACCACTCTGAAACACGGGATATGAATGAACATGAAGCGCGTGAATGTGCACCAAGACAGAGTTGCTTGGTTTTCTATTCTATATATCTCTGAGAAAAGATGGCGTGATAATTGAAAAAATAACTAATCTTTAGATAATGGAAATGGCGAGATGGTTAGATAAATTTTAAAAAAAATTAGATAATATATTTCCGCAAAATTTACTACACTTAACCTTTCACATTAATACAGCGCACTTGATGAGCTATATAAATGCAATGTTGTTATTATTATTATATAAAACGTGAGTGAGCACGCCACTGCATTAATTAAAAGTGTATAGGACTCGTTGCTCACTGACCAGAATATCTCCGTGCGTTACGGCGGCAGAAGACTATGGAAGAATGACTAATGGGCATACCTTGTATAAATAATAATGTTAAGATTACCGTTTTTGTATAACAGCGCAGCAGTTATTGCCAATGGCGTGATGCTGTTAAAAGTATTCCGACAAAGGCACAGAGAAAAGAGCACTGTAATACTATGTTCTTTGATGGTGGCATCATCGCTGGATAGCAAAGAGTGTTGCTGGCAATACTATAGATAATAATCACGACAGAGAAAATAAAATGACGGATCAACAGACGATAGCAGCTGTGTTCCAATGGTCGAAAAGAGCCTTTGAAGATTAGGACACGTTGTAAGGGAAGGCCCTTTAATTTGTGGGTCCAAGTTAAGTCTTATAGCTACTATAGGACCCACAACCACGTGAAACATTCCTACTCGGACTCGAGGGACCTACGATGATGAGACTTTTTGGATTGACAAATTATTTACATAACAAATAGTGTGACTCTGGGTATTTTATTTTTTTATTTATAAACTAGCGGACTAAAGTCAAATTACAAAAAAATACATAACACGAAATAGGAAAAAAGATCAACAGAGAAAGCACAGCACATAGATAATACTAAATGAAATAATGACAAAAATAGGACAAAATATACATTGGAAAGAGCATTCAAATCAAAGCCAAGGTTAAGTCAAAGCTTTGGTAGAGTCGTTAAGAATGAAAAAAATCATTTGGACTGCTACCAAAAATTTCAAGACCATGGCTTGAGTTAACAAGTCTTGAAATTCTGAACAGTGGAGAATTATACTCAAAATTAGTAGAGTGATGATTTTAGGTGAAAGCACACACAAGAAAAACACATTTCTTTCTATCAGTGCTGGGATGGATACCATCTGCAGTTACCGACACTACGGTAAATGGTAACCTTTGTAGGAAAACATGTAGGTCTTTAAAAAAGCTTTATGATGTTAACCCTGCCATAAAAAAAGTTACAAAAGGTTAAATGGCTTGATCAACCTGTTTCCCCAAATGACATACAAAAAAAAATTGGCACACTGCCGAAATTATTTTCTTGAAATGAACTATACATCTGTACTTGACCAAGGCTCGTCAAATGCCGTCTGAATTGTCAGAGCGCGCTTACGTTGCCTATATTCGCGACAGTATGGCGCGTTGGTTTTAGGTTGGGCCTGGCGTTTTCGGTGTCATTCTCTTTGAAGTTTTGTGTTATACGCATTGAAATATACACTCATCTTTAAAACAACACTTAGTTCACTCTAATCAGATGGTAATTCTCTGAGATGTGATTCCGTTTATGAACACGTATCGAATTCGGAAAGTCAAAAATAGTGGTTCACTTTGCGCATGAGCAGTTTACGACGTCCGGCCGCTACGAATATCGGAGCAGAACTGACACAAATTTTAATTTGTCGTTTTTAAGACGATACTAAGATAATAGCTTTTTGTGTGTTTTGTGAGTTATTGAAGTTTGAAATTACTTCGACAGAAACTGTCGCTCATTTGGGCGCGATTGACTCCCCACACCCGGCATCGATTTAAGAGACGTTCGGATTTTTCTGTGTCCGTGGGTACTATTTTCTTGAATGCTCTTACTGCGTACACAAAGGTATATTGCTATTACTAACTGTATGTTATATTCATGTTAACTATCCATTAGACACTGCTTTCATAGTTTTATTTCGTTCTGCTAATGTTAAGACTCACTTCTTCTAGATTGATACTTAAATAATAAAGTAGAACAGTAACTACTAAGAGCAACTGAATGTATACAACACCTATCTTCAATCTATATTACTTGCTTAGTGGATTGATTAATATTAAAACATTAATAACATAGCTGTTCATTGTAACCACAGTTATTTTATTGGAATACCAAAACGAAACTTAAAAAATAACCTAAATCAATTGCTAAATTGTGTGCAACATTACGCTGGCATTACATGCAAGTAGGTACTTAGCTTCAATCCCTTCTAAAGTACCTATCTCGCAGTTCATCCATTATTTAATCTCTAGCTCGGGAGATGTTCCCGGTATCTTGGCTAACAACGTGCCATGTCCAAGATGCCAAACGGAGATAACGTATAAATAATGGATGTACGTGATAAATGTACCCACGTGTAACGTATCGGAGATCGCCGATAGTGCGTTTCGCACGAGAAGCCAGACATTAGTGTACGAAACATTTAATTACTATTAGGAAACTGGCTGCTCTGTGCAGCACTTGAAACATTGCATATTATGAATTAAGAAAACAGATTAGGCATTGAAAACAGTGGTGCAGCAAAAAACTTCCAGACTCCATGCAAGCTTATTGACTAGGCCCCGCCTCCATGCATGTAAATACCAACTAATAATTGATAAGCTCACAGCGCCGCACAAAAATTTTATACATTTAAAATTTATTTGCCGATATCGACGAAACTATAAAAGGCGTATTGGATTTCAAGGTTATAATTTGTTAGGTTCTTACCTTCATGTTTTTTATCCAAGTTCGTACCTATCCAACCATTTTGCTATATCGAATTACGTATTCAACAAAACTTGTGTTTGAAACAATTCAATATCAATAAGAAGAGTTTTGGTGTTAAAAAACGTGTAGGCTCGTTCGTTTCACTTGTTCGTCGGTTTGTTGTTTTGTTCTCCAAATAATATAAAATAACTGTGGTGTTTTGTGAATAAAAAGAGTAAAATCAGTGTATTCGTTTTGTTAATAATAATGCCATTGTGTAAAGAGACTTCCATCAAGTAGTATAAGTTTATCGTTTACAGTCAACTATTTTCCAAATTTACTTGAAGCTGAAAACACATTCGATGTTTTCGTCGCAGCTTCGGATCCAAAAAGGCGGTTTAATGCTCCCCGTCCCTTCGAATTTAAATATTCAAAGCGCCGCAGGTTTTTTTATTTAATACATTGAGAATGCACTTTTCGATGTCAACGAAAAGGATTATTACGGATGGCGGGTAATCATTTAATTGAACAGAGGTGTTTCTTTTATATTTGTAGCTTTAAGCAAGGTTGAGAGAATTTCGTCAATATATATATGACATATGCCTATGACATCTTCGGGGATAATAATATAATAATAATTTCTTTATTAAATTTCTTATACATGACAGACTTTTAAATGTAATGCATATAAGAAATAAGATTTAATTTTTATAAAATAAATACAAATTAAAGTACCGTATAGATACTCAAGAAGAAAAAAAAATTTCAGGCAGTGGTGATGATCAGGTCGATGAGGAGAAACTCTTTCAAGAATCAATAGGATTTCATTTGTGAATCTCTCCTCACTGACATGAAATAAGTCGATATCGGAAGAGATTTTGTTCAGGAGCAAAATACTCCTTCCCACCGGCAGAACCATTGGCAGTTTGGTCCTACAGGCAGGAAGATAGAATCATATATGAAGACGCTGTCTTACAGTCATCAGGAACATAAAGACTTACGCGCTCCAAAATAGCAGGGTTTACAATGTAGCCTCGCAGCAGTCTGAAGAAGTGAGTGGCGGCATACCCCTCTCTCCTGAGCTGTAAGAAGTAAAGTCCGAGCGGGCCCAGGAGAAAGTGCGTCGGGTAGAGCCACGGATAGTGGCCGTACTCCCTCATGTAAAGAAATCTCAGAAACTTTTTTCTGGACCCTCTCCAAGATGAGGGAGTACCTCACCTCATGAGGATCCCAAATAATTGAGCTACTCTCCAGCCTACTGCGGACCAAAGAGAAGTTGAGTGTTCTCAGAGTTCGGGTTTCCCGAAAAACTCTGACGGTTCGGAGAACAAACCCTAACATTGTTAATGCCGACTGGCACACCCCCTCGATATGAACACGAAATGCAAGCTTACTTTCGTACACAATCCCAAGATCCTTTATAGTGGAAACGCGTTTAAGATTATGATCGAGCATAGTGTACCTGTGGTAGGTGAGACTAAATGCGGATGCGGTGGGTAAGGTTATATCTTTGGGGATGCAGGGTGGATGAGCATATTCAGTACAGAGATAATCTAGCATTTTGCATTGAGTCATGTTACGACTAACAATGTAAGAATTGTGATAAGACATGATCGCCTTTAATTAGATCTTTAATATGTATTTATTTTATATCCGTGAATTCGATAGGCAGACATCCTTCTTAAATAATATACAGTTAAATTCACACATGGAAATTGTTGACGTTGATGAAAACGTATCACAAATTATCGATAATTGTATGCCTAATATATTGTCTTTACGGGGGCATATAGAGGCCGGCCCCCTGGCGACTGTCCTGACCGCCCGGGAGGTCGCTACACCACTGATTGGAGACAATGCACTCAGCACACGACTCTTGTGTGCTGTGTTAAGCGAGTTAAGACGGATGTACATAATTTGTACTTGACACAAATAAATGCTATCAGATTAGATTTCTAACGTTATTTCTTCTAATGTTTTTTGAACAATAATACATTTAGATCCAAAAAACGTAATTTTAGTGTCACTATGGTACCATTAAACCGGAAATTGATAAGACCTGGACATCAAGAAACTTTCTGTTTTTCGTCGGTACTCTTCAATGATTCAATACAAGAATATGTAGATCTTAAACATTCATGAAAAATTGAATGTATGTTTCTTTAAAGTATAATTTCTATATATTTTCGTAGAAAGCAATCACTTTGTGATTTGACATATTTAATGAAAATGAAATTATAAATTTGAATACGACCACATATTTTGTTTTAATTTTTACGACCGACCGCTTTCGCTCAGCCTAAGCATCATCTGGGTACAAAATTCAACTAAACAAAAATACATATTGTGTGTTTATATATTCATACATACAAAGGGAGAACACAATATAAAATAAAATAAGAGAACAGTAAGAAAACAAAAGAATAACACTTAAATTATAACAAATATATGTATGTATGAGTATACTATATAACCACACATTATATATTTTTTTGTTTAGTTTGTTTTTTTAACCCTGATGATACTTTGGCTAGGCGAAACCGTTCGTGGTCATAAAAAAATAAAATAAAATATGTGGTCTTATACAAAGTTATTATTTATCTTTTTATTATAATTTCTATGTTTTATGGTTCCTTTTAGGCGATTTAATAAAAATATGCATATCAAATTACTAAACAGTCGGGATTTCTGGGCGTATATCTTCCAATCATGAATTATGGTAAGCCTTCAAATAAAAACACTTAAATAATAACAAGTAAAATGTATCTTCCCTTAGTTGAGATGTTCATTGCACTACCAAATAGCCGTCTAAATAATAAGCAAAAATAAACTCAGCAGCAAATGTTATGTTGACGAAATACTCTGATAAATTTAATAAGCATTTCCGAATAAAAAGCTCTTCAGGGAATGCGGTATTATTTCAGATAGCATTCCGTCTCATCAGATGTTTTCATTTCTTCTCCTTTCTCATCTCCGTTTTGGTATAATCTTCTTATTTAGACTAATAACGTAATAACGAATAATGGTTTCATTTTAAAGTGCCTACTAAAAGCATGTAATACGTTGATTATAGTGATAAAATTTCTAAAAATAGAAAATTTGAAGTGGAAAAACTTTTGTGGAAAAACAATAAAATTGAATACATGGAAAAATTTCTTTGAATACACCACTCTTGTTGTTTAGTCCAAACCGCTCTTAACCGTCTAGTGCCGGTGAGACTAAGGCATCCCCAATCGGGGTATGTTGTGAGAATGAAGATAGTAGGAAAGGGAAGGAGATGGGAAAGAGGAAGGTCGAGAAGTACTTGGCTATTCAGACCTAGTCATCAAACACGGCTAAAGCCATTTCAAGCAACGTTTCATCAACGATTCTTAAAGTATCTACCACTCTGGAACGGGCCACAAATATACAATTAAATGTGTTATGACTTTCGACACATATTTATCAAATAAAAACCACTCGACTACGGGGGCCGTTAAAATGAGTTAGAGTTCAAATTCAACCAGTTTCGAGTAGAACCATACCATCTTCAGGGCTGAAAAAAAAAACAATAAAGGAATGACAGTGAACGGAACGAATAATACAATGTGCTGTCTTATTATTTAAAATTTAAATTGATATTTTAACCTGTATAGCTCACGATTGAAGGTAAAGAGCAGCAAGTCGTCAATTTTGTGACCTCGGTTCGCAATGGGTAACAAAACCTTACGAAGACGTGAGCAGCACTACAAATACGTAAAACTATCGGGTTTAATGCGACTTAGAATTTGAAATAAATGGTTTAGTATCTGTACAGTCAAGAAGTTCATTATTCGAGGTTATGTTATTTTTCATACGAATCAGCTGTTTGCGATGACAAGTGTCAAAGTTGACAGTTGACATTACAATTTTTTTTTTTAAATCTCAGCTCCGAGAAGAGATGAGAAGACTTAATTTAGAAACTGTTATCACGTTGCTTTGTGACGCATTTCCGGTTTGGAAGACTGGAGGAATGCAAGCTATTCGGTACGAATTTACTACAGGATATGTACACAATTGACACAGTGCAGCGTCCGAAACAGATTCCCGCTGTGAAGTGGTAATGACAGATAAATCTGGATCCAGAGATAAAATTATAAAAGTTGTTTTTTTCCCCAGATGGCTTCACAACTTCGTTAGGAATATTAATTTATACATGCACTTGACCAAATACCTAATTCCGTCTGTACTGTATGCATAATTTTTCTATGAGACACATTTTATCACGAAATATATTCTTGGAAAATATGATTAATTGAAAAGGTTCGTTTTTCTACCTGCAGTTTTTTGAGAGTGTGAATCAGTGTTTCATAACTTTTAAAATTTTCTCATTATTTGCATTTACAGTAGCTTCTGATACTTTTGTAATCAGGCTGTAAAGTACCTATTAAACTATTAGCTGCAGTGAAACTTCAATACCGTTTAGGTTTTTTGTAATTTAATTTTCTTTACCTGCCCTCTTACTATAAAGATTTATTTTTCATAACCTTTTGCAAACACACAGGTGAGACAAGTCGCGTAGTGAATGTTTATGGTTCCTTAGAACAGGCAATCTGCCTAGCTAAAGCTAGGAACTAATATCGACGGAACAAAACATAGAGCACTTGTACACATTTTAAAATATGTACAATAACGATAATAATTGTACTTACTTTTATGTTATTTTCTTTTAATTTTTTGTAGCCATGTGATCATAATAATAATAACAAAATATCTTACGTTTGTGTAAACTTTCAAAGCTCCATAGAGTGATAGATACTCTAAGTATAGCCCTGGTGAAAGACAACCATTCAGAATCGAAACGTTGCTTGAAATGGATTTAGTCGTGTTTGGTAACCAGATCTGAATAACCAGGTACTTTCCAACTTTCCTCTTCCCCATTTCCTTCTCCCCTCCCCACTACCTTCAGCCTCACAACATACCCCAATTGGGGATGCCATAGTCTCACTGGCTCTAGACGGTTGGGAGCAGTTGAGACTCTTGTGCGGTATTCACTATAAAAATTAAAAAAGCCCATCAAGGAAATTATGCAAATTATGGAAAGAATACAAGGCTGATGTGAGCGTAATGAATAGGACCAAGAAAGGGACGCTTAGATGGTTTGGGCATATAGAGCGAATGAACGAAGAAAGGAGTGTGAAAAGAATATACGATGCGAAAGTGAATGGAAAAAGAAGTCGAGGACGCCCGAGAGAGACATGGCACGATCAAGTAAATCAAATACTTGAATCGGGTCATGTGAAAAGTCTGAATAACAGAAGAGTATGTATGAGACGATGAATGAATGTAAATGAAGCAAGGAGTGTGTGCCAAGAGTTATATGGCAGTCCGTCTTCTCTGCCTACCCCTGCGGGGAAACGGCGTGATGGTTAGTTGGTTAGTTTAGGAAATTATGCTGCGAGTTACACTGTCCAGTAAATTCTAGACAGAAAAAGCTGTGCAAATTTCACGACGCACCAGACAGAGCCTGCCGTTCGAGAGTTTAGTTTAGCTTAACAGATTTTCCGCCTAATGGAAAAGATGGAGAGACCATATTATAGGTTTGTATCCAAGTAGGTGCCAAAATAATGGATGCCATTAATTACAACGAAAGTTATAGCAGTAAATATCCCAAGCCACAATTAGTTGCAGACTTTTAGATGTGGAAGGCATCGCTTCAGACGGATACCAAACAAGTTTGTTATGAAACGAACCTTAATCCGAACTGAAACGTCGTAATGGAATAACCTGTTCCGTAGGCAATATTATTTTTAACAACATCAATCACTGCTGGAGATATTGTTAAATCTTTTGCTGGGTACCTATCAGAACAATTATTTATTGCAACACGGCGCTTCAGTATATAATGTATATATATTTTATTGCAAACTGTAAAAACGTACAATTTGAAATCTGGATTTACGGTAGAGTTAACCTGGTGCAAAAAAAATAAAACTGAAACACGTAACTTGATTTACCAGTTTTATTTTAGTGATAATTTAAATAATGTAAGAATGTTTTAAACAATTTACATTATATTTTTTACCCCTAGTTTCCGGTGCACACTGCACAGTGAACAGTATCCACGACCAGATTATTGAAATGTTTTAAACTGTACTCAAATCAAAAATAAACAAAATAACAAGAATGTTTGTAAACGATATTGCTGAAATTGTAAATTTTGATAATTTTTTCAAAGTACTAACTGCTCCTAACCGCCTGGAGCCAGTGGTACTATAGCGTTTCCGATTGGAGTATGTTGTGAAGCTGATGTTAGTGGGAATGGGAAGGAGATAGGGAAGGTTTTAGTTTTAGTACCTGGCTATTCAGATCTGACCACCAAACAGAGCTAAAGCCATTATAAGCAACGTTTCGATTCTGAATGGTGGTCTTTCACCAGGGTAATACTTGGAGTATCTACCACTCTGGATATAATATATATACTATGTATTAATCTAACGTGAAATAACGCATATTAATAAAATAATAAATTAAATTAAATAAAAGCCCGCACGCCGGGATTTGAAACCGCGACCTCAGGATTCGTAGTCGAGCGTCTTACCATTCGACCACGCAGGCCTTCTGCTTCTGCTTCCTGGAACTGTTTCTAGAGATTTTTCACTACCTCTACCTCTTCCTCTAATTTCACTACCTCTACCTCTTTCTCTAGGCAATATCTGAACTGTAAAACATATTCTTGGAAAGGCGTATTCTAAGCTAGCCTCACACACCTTATTCTTCGTTTACTTCTGAATCACCGGTCTTTCAACTCACCGTGGAACTGGCCCAGTACTGGTTTGGTATCAGCATACTTGCGTGGGATACAAACTCAAGACTCGGAGGAAGGCGACAACTTCTTTTCCAATCTGATTCCACTTGCTAAGCTTAAGCTCTTAATGAGCGTTCAAATATAACTAAGTAAATGGAAAGTTAAGCTGGGAGAAGGAATACAAGCTTATTTCTACTGGTTTTTTATTAAGAGTAGATGGTAATTATTGGTAGTTTTTTTGTCAAATAATTACTGCATTTTCAATCAATGTCTCTTCGAAGGCACTTTCAAAAATAGTGTTTATTTATGGCTTTGGTTTTATGGCAATTTATAATATCTTCGCAGGCTCAAACCCGGCGTGCGCAAATAATTTTTATTTAATTAATATGTATCATAACACATTTAATTCATATAAAATCATATATACCATATTTGCGGCACATTTTAGAGTGGTAGATACTCATGGTATCGCCCTGGTGAAAGACCACCATTCAGAATTGGGAAGGAAGCAGTGAACCTAGGTCTTGGAAGATTCGGTAAAGCGTCGGAAACACAGAGGCCGGCAAATCGTTCCACAACCGAGCTATCGATCACAAGAACGAATCGTAAAGGCGACCCGTTCTTGAGTATCGAATGTCAACCGTCTACCGTTGGGAGAGATTCCGGGCTATGCATCGGCGTCAAAGGGAGCAATGACGCAAGTTCCTCAAAGAATCTTCCATCGAAATACCGGTAGAACAAGGAAAACATTTTCACCTGTCGCCTGTGCTCCAAAGATTGCAATCAGTCTGTTAAGATAGGAGAATCTATCAAACGGACTGCCCGTTTCTGCACAGAGTCGAGGGTTATTTTCAGGTATTTAGGGGCTCCAAATCAGGGGTGGTTGCCAAATTCAACAGTGGGGCGCACTTGCGATTTGTACAAGGTCAGCAATTGTGTACTATTAAAGTATAAAGGCTAACATTAATCTGACTTTGATGGAGCCCCCGTGCCTGAGCTGGTCACTTAAGGTTACACCAAGCATGTCAACGGGAGGCTTGTTGAGAAGATTGCTTCCGTTGAAGGAGACTACATTGTCATTACGATCCCTTTTAGTCGTAATCAGACATGCTTGAGTCATTTGTAGCAGTTATCATGCTGAAGACAGCTGTAGAGTTTTGTTTATAAGTACACTCATATTGCTTTACTGCAAAAAAATAATCAACCAGTAGCCATAATTACATATTCAACCAAGAAAAATTAATCGAACCAGTAGCCATAATTACATATTCGGAAGGTCCTTGACTATGCTTGATGGACTATTCCGGTTGAGAATGACTAATTTCAAATGTCTGAAATACCTGTCGTTTAAATATTTGACCGAATAGTTTTTTGAGGTTTATTTTTGTCCCACTCAAAGTAGGATTTTCATTATTTCTAATTTTGAAACTGTTAATTCCCTCCTTATGATGGACTATTCCGTTAACCTACGGCTTATATTAAAGTAAAATCATTGTTTACTACCCCTGACATCCCCAAAATAGTATATAAGCCACGTACTAGTCGTTGAAAATTTCATACTGTCTGAAACCAGTAGTTTTTTGAATAAAGTTATAAATTTGTTTTATTAAATCAAAGTAGAATTTTTATAGTATTTTATTATGATAAATTACCATACAGATTTTTTTTTAATGCGATAACATTTACGAACACTTGATTCCAAAAGCCATTCTCTAAAAAAAAATATTTTTTAATGCATGATAAATTCTTTAATTTTTTCAAGTCAATATGCGATTTTTTTAAAACTATAATTTTTTATATTGGGATCGAGCTGGCGACTTCTGACTCAAAGGTAAATAATGCCGTGGCAATATCAAATCGAGAGTTGATTGGCTGCAAAGTTGTTTTGCCATATTTTGTGGGATTTTCCCTAATTCCAATGATTTTGTACGTCACTGAGCAATTGGTATTTATTTTGTGGGTTGACCCATAAGATTTCGGTTTCTGACGTGGTAGAACAGCGATTTGCATAATTTATTACGAAAATTGATATTAATAATCATAATATGTTTTGATCATTAGTTTAGCGCCGTTTTTGTGAAAAATCAACTAAATATTTTATACGGCATATTCATATTGATAAAATATGGTAAATTAACTAAATTATTGTCATGGTAAATGATTTATTATAATATATATAATATGGCATATTAACTAACTCTGTCTCGACACACACTTCTTGCTTCATTCACATTCATACATCGTCTCATACATACTCTTCCGTTATTCGGACTCTTCACATGGCCCGACTCAAGTATTTATTTTTTTATTTTTTAAAGAAACACAAACATTCCCGGGTTACGAATAACCTGAAAATATTTGAAAAACTCCTACTGCCATTATAATAAGCGGAAGATGTTGCTTGTGCAATTATGTAGAACTTAGCCAGCAGAAGAATTGAACCCACTTGATAAGTTTTTCTATATCGACAAATCTTTTTTTTTATAGTGAATATCGTTCAATAATCCATAAATAGTATATTTGCGGCACGTTCCAGAGTGGTAGATACTCCAAGTATCGCCCTGGTAAAAGACCACCATTCAGAATTGAAACGTTGCTTGAAATGACTTTAGCCGTGTTTGGTGACTAGACCTGAATAGCCAGGTACTTTTCAACCTTCCCCTTCCTCATCTCCTTAATTTCCCCACTTCCTTCAGCCACACAACATACCTATCATTTATGACCTATCGGGAATGCCATAGTCTCACTGGCTCTGGACGGTTGGGAGCAGTTAAGACTCTTGTGCGGTATTCACGTAAAAAAATAATAAAAAATATAGAAGTACAGAGCATACATTTTTATAATCATGATTTCATCTAAATTAATTATTAAATATTTGATATCAACATTCTAAGAATTGTAATAGATAATTCTACTACAAGCTATCTGATTAGGTGAACCGCACAAAAAAATCAATCTGCATATCGAATACTGAAACATTTTTTCTTTTTCTCTCTTTGAGTCGGATCCAGTTTCTTAGATTCGATTTTAATTTCTCTCATGATTACTCTAATTCGCAATACTTCGAGTAATTTCTCCAATCTCCAGTAAACCGTTTTCTATTTTCGTTTTCTGCATTGCTATTTTATTATGTAGAATCGTTACATTGAATATTGTATACTGTTTAAATACTAATAACTTTTATTTTTCATTTCAAAATATCTTATCAACTTTCATTATCAATGGTAGATACTCTAAGTATCGCACTGGTGGAAGACCACTATTCAGAATCGAAACGTTGCTTGAAATGGGTCTAGTCGTGGTTGGTGACCAGATATGAATACCATATAATATATTTTTGCCATCTAATCCCTTTAATATATATATTTTTTACAACATTATATATATATATATTTATATTTTATTTTTTATTTTATTTTTAAACAATAATTATTAGATTTTAAATTTAAAAAAAAACAATTTTTAGTTAAAAGTTCTGATAGGTAATTATTTTTGCACGTGACAGCTGTTTCGCCTTCTGAGGGCATTATCAAACATTAGGGCACTGTCAGACAGTTTGATAATGCCCTCAGAAGGCGAAACAGCTGTCACGCGTAAAAATAATTACCTAGCAGAACTTTGAACTAAAAATTGTTTGTTAAAATTTAAAATAATAATAATTATTGTTTAAATAAAATTAAAAAAGCTAAAAATGAAAATGGAGTTCTACAAAATAAACTTTAAGACCATAAATGCCATAGTTTCACTGGCTCTAGGCTGTTGGGAGCAGTTGAGACTCTAGTGCGGTATTAACTACTAAAAAAAAAAACAGAAAAATGGACAAAACATGACAAAACGTGGCTCCAATGGATCAAAAAAAAACTTGCTAATGGCGAGTGTAAAATGATGTCTTAATCTATTTAACCCTCAACTGTCGGCAAATAAAAGTTTTTCAATGAATTTCGAAGAGTTAGAATAACATTATTATTTACATTCAATTTGAGTAATTACAAGTTGTTTGCATGATACACAACATTCGAATCATTTCATAAACATCGAATTAAAAAAAAACCTCTCTGATTCTCTGATTCCACCTTCAACTCGTTTTGATCCGATCTCCTTATCGAATCAAGTCGCGTGGGCGTAGATCTGATGCGTCAGAGTGGTCCTGTGATTGGATATACCTGACGCACCTCTACCTTGTGCGCTGTTCTCCGAATACCAATTCGTCGAAGTACAGAAGTTGAGCAAATTCCGTGAAGGGGATTTCAAAGCAAACGTAGGTGCAAATCACCGAAGCGTTTCGTACGCCTGGTCGAACAATGATTCGAGTCTAATCATATGGTAAACTTAAGCTAATACGTGGAAAGCCAATGCCAAAAACCCGTGATTTTTTTACTTCAGATGGAAATCAATTGCCCTTTTATTGACGAATTACACGAAATTAATTTTTGAACTGGTCGAGACGGAGACGAAAGATGCATACAAATAAAATACGCCGCATAAAAAAAACAACGATTAATCATAATTAACGAGACGTCAATATAAATAAAAAATAATAAATAAAAATAGACATTGGCTATTTACGGCGGGTTAACTTATATCGATAGCTGACGAACGGATTGCAATCTTTGGAGCACAGACGTCAGGTGACAACGCTATCATTTTTCTACCGGTATTTCAATGGAATATGCTCCGAGGAACTTGCGTCATTGATCGCTTCGGCACCGGTGCATAGCCGGGACACTCGCCAAACGCGCATTCAACAGTAGACGGTTGACATTCGGTTGTGAGAACGGGTCGCTTTTACGACTTGTTCTTATTTTTAGCGGCTCGTCTATGGAATGATTTTCCAGCTTCTGTTTCCTGAACATGGACCTCTTCAAGACCCAGGTTCACTCCTTCCTTTTGTAATGTCCGACCGACAGAATGCTCCCTGTGTAAGGCGCGCTTTTGTTCGGGGATGTTGAACAAAATATAATTACTTTCACTTGAATACTTTTTATTAGAAGAATTTATATAATATTATTGATTAAACCTTTGGCTGAACACGGTTTACTACTGCACGGGAGTGCGATGAGAATAGGAATGTGGAATGAATAGTGGTAGAAGGTGTTTTTACAGAAATGCTCTGCTTTTATACCTGCATAGTCAAACTTTAAGTATCAGAGTCCAAACATGTGGTCTATGGAATAATACATGTTAAAAAAGAATTTTAGAAATCGATGTTAGGATATAATCTATGAGACAGAAACACATTACATGTGATGCAATTAGGAATACAACAGGATTGATTTGAATGCTTAGTGACATGGGTTAGTTTAGCACATGTGCTAAACTGGTTGGCCCATTACACTTTTCTTAAAAATACCTCCTACACAGAATCTTCAAAGATGAAATTATTTCCCTCAAAGCCTCCTGTGTGGAGTTAATGTAAAAAATAAAATTTAAAAAAAAACTAACAGTTCAATACAATTAATTCATACAATTTTTCTACTTCTTACTTTCCTCCTGCCTTCCTTTTTTATAATTAATACCTAGATCCTCCTCACAGCGCCCCCAAAGATGACATAGTTATTAATTATTTCTCTCAGGGCCTTCAGTGTGGAGATCATGTAAACAAATGATAAGTAGGTAGCTTAAACCAGTCGCCATGTTAGTAGATGATCCCAGAGATAATGAAAATAACCTGTTATCTTTCAGTGTGATTAGATTATGCATAATATAAAACATATTGTATCAATATTTAAACTAACACTAATGTCTATTTAATGAAACGATGCAAATAGGTCTAACTTTGAACAAAGAAATCTCCCAAATGTATCTAGTTTAGTCTGCCGAATGTACCTTTTTGTCAACGAAAGTTGATAAATCACTTACGCGTATTAGCCTATATCGTGGACAGTCTCTTCTTTCGTTTCCCACTCATAGATGTTCTTTATGATGATTAAATTAAGGTAAATACTCAATCAAAATGTAAACCTAAGACCTGATTACTAGGTACATAAACCTTGGAATAAAACCATACGATACTAATCACAATTATTGCAGACATCTCTATGATGAGTGGGGCGGCCATCTTGGACGCTTTCCCCGAATTAAAGGCTCTCTACTCTGTTCGTATTTGTTTAAAATGTGATGAAAATCATATGAATTTATGATTAAGAAACCTCGGTAACTTATTTTCACTAATTTATTTTTGACTGGACCGGTTTCACCTTGTAACGGGCATCTTCAGACTATGTCACCAGTCTTAAGATGCCCGTTGCGATGGGAAACCGGTCCAGTCAGAAATAAAAAAGCTGAAATAAGTCACAAAGCTCTTTTAATCAAAAAAAATATATCAAAACGGAATTACACAACGAATTTTTATTTAAAAAATTAGAAATTATGTAAAGTAAATAATCCGTGTATAACAAAGACGCAAACAAACTATTTTGTAAAGCCATACAATGTTGTATTTGTTTACTAGTTGTGCCCTTTAGTAACTAGAACTAGTAGCTTTACTTTTTTTTTTTAAATCCAGACATATTCATCTGCGAGTCATAAAGACACTAGTAGACCCACATCTTATATTCCTTATAGTTTTAGTTCGGCCAAAGACGGCAGTGTTTACATGATCAAACTAATGGAAAAAAATCGGCCGGCCTCGTACCAGATAAAAGCAGACATTTAAATGGATTCCAGGAATTCACGAAACAAATAACAGAAAAAAACTCCGCCCAGAAGTCTGGCTACATAGCAGATCCAGACCGATACAAAACATAAATTCAGATCTCAAATAAAACACATGCTAAGTATCATTTATTAACAACTCGGAATAATGTGTTACGAAGTTTAGACATGTTTTTTTGACATTTCCGGGTTACGAATAACGTGAAAATGTTTGAAAACCTCCTACTACCATCATTATAAGCGCAAAATGTTGCTTGTGCAATGATGGATGACTTGGCTAGCAGAGGAATTGAACCCACGACTTCTGGGTGGGAACCTGTGCGGTGGGATCAGAGTGATAGGTACACTAAGTATCGCCCTGGTGAAAGACCACCATTCAGAATTGAAACGTTGCTTGAAATGGCTTTAGCCGTGTTTAGGGACCAGATCTGAATAGCCAGGTACTTCCCAACCTTCCTTTTTCCCATATCCTTCCACTCTCCACTAAACGTTAAATTCTGAATGATAACCTACCTAATATCAGTAATATAATCACTGGTGCTATGACATACTTATACGTGGATTAGGAGAAATCAGGTAGTTGATATTACTCTCTCAATCTCCACACTTTTGACGATCTCAATGTTTGAGACGCTCGACTATGTTTCAAGAGGCCGCGAGTTCAAATCCCGGCGCGCAAATTGTTTTTAAAATGTGTTTTATTTTACATTTAATTAATATACAATAAAATAAATTAAAAACATTTTTGCGGCACGTTCTCAAGTATCAACCTTGGTGAAAGACCACCATTCAGAATCGAAAAGTTGCTTGAAATAGCTTTAGCCGTCTTTTGGGGACCAGATCTGAATAGCCAGGTACTTCCCAACCGTCCTATTCCTCTTCCTCATCTCCTTCCCCTCCTCACTACATTTAGCCTCACAACATACCCCAATTGGAACCTGACACATCTGTCAACTCAGCTACTAACCGGTCTGAAGGCATAAAAGGAAGAAAACTGAAAAATCATAAGAAGCCCGTGACCGGTACGAGTGCAATTTCTATTTTTAGGCTGTAAATTGGAGATTGCCTAGATAATAGCCAACTTCCGATAGGATACGGCACTAAAGGAAATTAAATAACCTGGTTTTTAGACCAACTATAGAAATATATTTCGACGGGCACTTCGTAAATTGGATTACGTGCAAATGTGTTATAGTTTCGAATCATGGATGACCGTCAAACTCAACAAATTTAATGTAGTTAATATACGAGGCCTGTTCAAAAGAAAAGGTGAATTTTGAATTTTCGCGGGCTGTGTACATTCGATTATCGTTTTTTTTGTTGTTGTTATGTTGGTACACATATGTTTATCATATGTTAGCATGTTATTGACGATGAGCGTCTTGGAGTTGTGGAATAACAAATCATGGATTTTATTCTTTGTTCCATTTTTTTCAAAAGTAAAAAATCGAAGAACACACAAAAATGTGACTAACCTTTTCAGTTGTCAAAAACAAACCACTAATCGAAAATGGCTGATAATGCTAACATATGATAAACATATGTGTACCAACATAACAACAACAAAAAATCGATAATCGAATGTACACAACCCGCGAAAATTCACCTTTTTTTTTGAACAGGCCATGTATTATTGCCTCTGCAGAACGGTAGCAAGAGATATTTAGCGTGGGTTTATAGCATTGTCAAAAGAGTTCTGACATGTTATTTCGTGTACCTGTCATAAAACTCGAGATAAAATAGTAGTATGTGACACCTTGGTGATTTATTTACCAATGGTATGAACCTTAGAGTAACCTAGAGACCTAACTTTGCGAAATTTTGTCCGCACTTTTTGACCAAGCAATGACCAAAGGGTGTGGCCTAAACTCGGAGTAAAATCACTAACAGGGTTGTCACAAATTAAGTAAATTAGGTATTTTGTTGTGAGTAGGTAGTTGTAAATCATTAAAAAGAATGAATGTTGTATATTTTTTTTGTTTATTCAAATATACATTAATCAATAAGATTATTAAAATCTTATTTATAGATAAAAATATAAACGAATTAAATTATTAGTACAGAACATTTTATAATACATATTATAAAATGAACTTCAGTCTCCATCAACAAAATAGTTTACAAACAGAAGTAAAATTAAAAAATGCGGTGATAACAGATGTTAAATCATTTTCTTAACCTTGGAGTAAGAAATAGATGATCAATTTTTTGGAAATATAAATTTCATGATAAATTTTCTCCCGTCGAAAATTCGAAATTCAAACATGACACCGCTTTTGAACAGGCCATGCATTATTGCATCTGTACAGAACGGAGATATTTAGCTAGGGTTTCACGTCAAGTGCGCTTCATACTTAAGAGCTAATAATTCTGAGATGTTATAAAATACAAAATTAAAAATAGTAGTTATCATAAATCACCAGAGAACAGGTTCAGAAATGGGTACAATAGTGCATGCGTACATCAATAGATTTAAAAAAAACAATTGTAGTAAGGGTATAAAAATCCAGATGAACCGTATGAATTCATACAGAACGGAGACGCAATGACTTAAGAGATTTTTCTCGTCTTTTTTTTTTATATGATAAAAATAATTAACTCATAAAAGACAATTTTGAATAAATCAGAATGTGGGGATAATAACCGAAATTAAAAAATCAATAAGAGATAAACACTATTCTGTCTTTATCTGACCATCCTCAAAAAGTTATGAGAAAGAAAAAGCGAGGTTAAAAAAATTGGTAATATTCCCCCAATTTTCTTATGTGATGTGCAACTTACCCATGTCACTAAAACTCATTTCAAACCAATTTATTATTGGAAAATAGTGTTCATATTGGTGTAAGTTATTAGGTTTTGTAGGTTGCGGTTCCATTTTACCGGTAACCGGCGACGATTTTTTATTTACATACGTGTGAAATTTGTTTGTTTTGGTCCTTTTGCCAGAGGCAACCAAGTTATGGCCAAGAAGATTTTTTTGTATTAAGAAAACTCAAGTTTTTAAATTTTCACTTTTTGACAGTCCGTTCCTTTGACACACCAAAAATGAAGTTTTTCAAATTGGGGGGACATGGTATTTGCCCCAAATGTATTGTTTCAACAATTGTTTTTCTCATATGCGTATAGAACGTGGAACCGAGTTTGTCAACGATTTGTCGCCAAATTAGTACGGTCTCTTTATATTGTTACTTTTGAACCGAAACTGATAAGAGACGCGATGACTTAAGACTTAGTCATAATATTTAATATCTATAACTCATAAAGACTTGAAGAAATCAGAATGTTAGAAAATCAATCAGGCTCTTGACATTATTTTACGACCATCCTCAAAAGTTATAAGCGAAGTTAAAAAGTTATAAGTGTAACAGCTCAGTTCAGCAGACGTGCAACTTACCCATGTCACTAAACATTCCTACCAATCTCATATTGTTAGAGATGTTCGATATCAGAATTGGGTGTACCTGCGGTTCCAGTTCCGGCGACTGACGAGCAACCGGTTATTTATCCAACCGGTTCCTGGTGACAGAAAAGTTCCTCCAAGAAGATTTTTATATTGATAAAAATAAACTTTTCATGAGGGGGGTGTAAAGAAATTATTAATTACCTATTGCGCTCAATTTTTACTTGCCTTTTTTTTTGCGAAAAAACAAACTGGTTAAAGGTTCTGGCTTGGAGCCGTTTTCTTTTAACCGGGACAGGAATATCGACCATCTCTACATATTGTATCCTGATTGGAGCCCTTAGTGTATTTTGTCTAATTAAGTATATCCTAACATCGATTTTCAAAATTCCTTTTAACACGTATTATCCATAGACCACATGTTTGGACTTTTCTGGCACCAGGAACCGGTTCAAAAAAGAACTGGATAAATAACCGGTTCCTCGCCGGTCACCGGTAACTGGAGTCGCAGGTACACCCAATTGTGATATCGACCATCTCTACCAATGACAATGGGCAGGGTACATCGCTCGAAGATTGGACAACTGATGAACAACTCGTCATTCAATGGCAGCCAAGAGGAACCGAGAGAGATCAAGGCCGACCTAAAACCCGCTAGATAAACGAGATAAACAAATTCACCGGAAACTTGAATCCGGCCAACGCGGGGAAAAGTGTTTGAGAAGGCATTCTTCCAGCAGTTAATGGACAGTTTCTGATGATGATGTTACTTAGTGTAAAAACCTAAAAAACAGGTATCTGTAGCTCGCTATATTGCCTTATCCAAACTGGAAATAAAAAAGACGGTGGCTATTTTTCTAGCCAATAACAACACCAAAAAAGTGTATCCAATGATCATCATTGTTGGCACGGCATAAGTCATTGACCAGAAAAAGGCGCCGGAAGCTTTTTCACTCCTATTATTTTTTTATTATTTTTTATGTGAATACCGCACAAGAGTCTCAACTGCTCCCAACCGTTAGACTATGGCATCCCTAATAGGGGTATGTTATGAGGCAGAAGGTAGTGGAGAGGTAAAGAAGATGAGGAAGGGGAAGTTTGGGAAGTACTAGGCTATTTAGATTTGATCACTAAACACGGCTAAAGTCATATCAAGCAACGTTTCAATTCTGAATAATGGTCTTTCACCAGGGCGATACTTAGAGTACCTACCACTCTGAAGATATTTTAATGATCTATTATATCGTAGAGAGATGGAAGATATTCTGCCAAACAATGTTTTGGCTATTCGATATTCAAATTAGCGCCATTTTTTGTGAAATATTACCATTTTTTGTGAAAAGGGAACTTTACAAAACTGAAAACCTAATAGCCAAATTTAACACAAAACTATCCTCATACTTAAAGCTAAATCTAACATTACCTTATTGATATTTACTTATTAGTTATTTACATTAGTCGCGGGCTGTGGAAAATTTTCAAACTTTTTGTTTAGCAGATCGAGTATTGAGGATCGCGGATCATTCATGAAAAGATATTATTATACTGGTGAGTTTAGATGCTAGCTTTGCAAATTAGGGCAATTCTGTTATTTATAGATATGATTTTCTAAAAATATGAGTTGAGTTTTGAGTTTCGCCACTACATTGCTTAAATAATTTTCTATCGTCGGTCAATGGGTTGGTAGTTGTAGTCATAAGGCTTCGCTTTAGATTTGTATTTAAAAAAAGTTTAATTTCAATTCACATTTTTGACAAAAGGGGTAAAAAATAAATTCATCAACGTGCTTCCCCCGCCCTTTTGTCGTGCGAGTTACAATTATACCGCATTAAAATACCAAATATTAAAATACAGTACACGGTACTGAATACAGGTCTACAGTCGCCATTCTGAGCATTATAATATCAAGTGGCGATCAATGGAAGACGTGTTTACTGCTTGACCACTACTGGCAATGGTAACAACACTCGTTAAATGAACATCTTGAAATAACTGATGCGACCAATATGTGGTCCGCTCTCCTCTCACAACATCTGGCCAGCCTAAAAGTCAGAGTCTGTAAAAACAGTACTTATCTTATGTAACAGTTAATTATTTGACTTTATAAAGTTATTCAATTCATGAATGGTACATGTTCAGAGGCCAAGTTGAGTCAATCGGTTTCCGGGAGAGCTGGTTCTTTCTGATTAATAATCATTGATTTATTACAACAGTAATTAATTAACAATTTAATTATTTCTAATCGAGCTAGAAAAACGCATGAAAAATCTTTCATCTCATTTTAACAATGTTTTTTTAATTTTTTCAGTGAGACTATGGCATCCCCAATTGGGGTATGTTGTGAAGCTGAAGGTAGTGGGGAGGGGAAGAGATGGGGAAGAGGAAGGTTGGGAAGTACCTGGATATTCAGATCTGGTCACCAAACACGGTTAAAGCCATTTCATGCAACGTTTCGATTCTGAATAGTGGTCTTTCAACAGGGCGATACTTAGAGCATCTACCACTCTGGTAGACACTCTTATAGTCAACTGGATCCGAATGGTGACTTATTTATAGCAGACAAGTGGCAAATCTCATCTCGTTTGAAACCGGTTAACAATAGCCATTAATGGCCCTCCTTTCTAGCGGCGAATATAATTTTAAAAATTACGCAATATATGATTCGATCGAAGATTTAAGCTACAAATCATCAAAAAATGGGAAATACAACTCTGCCAACGTGATATTAAAATATTTTTCTATCGATTTCCATACTCTTATTTATATTCGTTAAATACCTTATAATGAACATCCAAGCCGACCAAACCATGTAAATATCTTAGAGTAACAACTCCTCAAAATATTTTTAATTCATGGGAGTAGACAGCAAATTTCTGGGTGAGTATCATTCACACAGGTGCATTGGCGGCTCGTGACTTTTTAGTGTGCTATACTGCTAAGATTGAAAAATAAGACGTTGTTGATGTTTTTGTAGCCGAAAGAGTTATTTTTTTGTTTCGCGATTTTTAAGAAATTTTGAAAAATAAAAATCGTTTTCTGCTACAAGAATATCAATAATAACGTACTTTTAAATCTTGGCACTCTAGCATACTAAAAAGTCACGAGCCGCCACTAAACAGGAGTAATAATATCGTTGCTGCAAATGCAAAAGGGCTTAAGCTACACTTTGGTCAAAAATGATTTAAAAATGCAGTTTTGATCACTTTTTTTTCTGCATCGAATGCTTTGACTCTCGTTTGATTCTGATGACTTTTGTGGCCTTTCAGCCATCAAAAAAATATATTTACCATTTGGGAGAAGGCTTGACCCAAGCGACACAAGATTAAGACTTATTTTAGCTTTTTGTCACTTCAAGTAACTCGGTGAGAGCATTAAGTTACCTGAGTCAACTTTTTTTTTCAAAATCAACCAGGCACTGAAGACTTAAATTTTCCTGTAAAACAAAAAAAACGTGATCTGGTGTAAACTTTAAAAAAATGGCGCTTCACCCCTTTTGCTTTTCCGGCGTAAAGTGAAATAATTGAGCCCTATTTAAAAACGTTGCCAATTACAGCCCATATAATGACAGTTCGATAACCCTTTCTGTTTGTAAAATATGTAACTGAAAGCTTCCATCTTTTGGTAACAGAAATATAATATTATATGACGTTATATAATATTACATAAGTTTTTATACGAGATTGAAAATCGAAATGGAATCGCTACTTATTATAAGTATTTTGATGAGCTTACGATATCCTACAAGATCGCCGCAAGTGTGAGAGATGAATAGAACTGGTTTGAGAGGAATGGACCATTAGCAGATACGAGGAATCTGCATATAATAAAGTATAATAACAACACTCGTATCGATTACGCTAACGGATTCATGCGGTAAGATTGGAATATTTATAAATGGCTTTCTGTCGGAATTCATTACTCGCCTGAAATCGATGCCTGTTTTTGTGTATTTGAGATGTAGAAATTGAGAAGATTTATGGATGTAGAAGAAGTGAAGCGTAATTAAATCAATTCGTTCTTCCACACGTATAACGTGCAGATAGTTGATGAATGGTCATCTACCATACCAAATGCCGAAAACACGATTATTGCTAAGACCATAATAACTGTTGGAAATCAAATTACTCGGCTGGGAAGGAGTTACAAAATGTACAATTTTAATCTTGTTTTTTTTTATGTGATTCAAAAGTCTCAACTGCTCCCAACCGTCTGAAGCCAGTGGGACAATGGCATCTTCAAACAGGGTTTGTTGTGAGGCTGAAGATAGTGGGGAGGGAAAGAAAATTAAAAAGGTTGGGAAAAACCTGGCTATTCAGATCTGGTCAACCAACACCGCTAAATCCATTTCAAGCAACGTTTCAATTATAAAAGGTGGTTTTTCACCAGGAAGACACTATCAGTATATACCGCTCTGGAACTTACAACAAATATTCTGCATAATACGTTTTTATGAATTAATTATAAAATAACACAAATTTATTTGCACGCATTGGGATTTGAACCCGTCACCTCCGGATTCATTGTCGCTGATCTTAACCACTCGACCACAGAGGCCGTCAAACCAACCCTTTTCCTATTATAATTATTTATTAGTAATATAATTTGAAAAATGTCCTCCACATCACAGGTGAACTCTTAGCGAGGCAGACAATGTATGTACAACGAGCGAAAACATGAAGTCAAGTAAATTTAAAAAAAGAAAAAAAAAATCAAGTCTACTAACCTTTTACAAATAGCATTAATTTGTAACGAATTGTAGGAGTACGTACCCACGTACTTGTATTATTTACATTTTTTTAAATATTTTATCACTATTTGAATTTGTATTATTCCCCAATTTAGATAGTTACACTAAAAATGGATCACCCTCGTGAGATAATTTTAAAAAAATTAAAAAGTTCCATATTTTGTTGCCGAAATAAAATAAAAATATTTTTTATATAAAAAGGTATACTTCCAATTTAAAAAATACAACCCACACACAAAAGCATTACTTTCAGTTTTTGTCGCCTAGCGGTCAATAAATTCTCACCAGTTACCTTACTCGAGATAACGAAGAATAGGAGACATTAGTTTCCCTATAACTCAAAAAATTTAGAGTGAAAGAACTAAAAATGAAGCAATTTGAAAAAAAAAAAAAAAAATTGACGTTAATTATTCTTTTCCGGGCATTACGAATAACCTGTATAATTTTTTCTGATACCTAAAATATCACAAATGTAAAATTGATCGATGGAATTATTGTGATGGGCCTACTTAGAAAAGAATTCTTTCAGAGCCTCACGTCTTTAGAGTCAAGGTTATTGTTCCATTGTCGGTTAAGTCGAGGTCAGCTATGATACCCAACATCTACATTCTACACACCTCCTCACACACGTGAAGGAGAATGATTTTAACGATGATAAATATTGATAAACTTTAGACGATAAGGTTAAATCAGTTTTAAAATATCAGGAGTTTTGTTATGTTTTTAATGTTAAGTAGCACTGACATTTTACCACTTAAAATGTTTTTTTTTAATCTATTTATAAAATAAAACTCTTTATAAAAATGTATTTATTATTGTTGCAACGACTATCGTAAACCTTTCCGTACATGAAAGTAAGAATCAAATCATACGATCTGCAGGGGGGTGTTGTAGTTACCTTAATTGATCTTGCTTATCAAACCTTTTTCATGACACAATCTTGGGTAATTTGTTTTTGGTAGTACTAGAAGGAATTGCATTAATACTATTTCAGTAATCTTTATCAAAGAGATTGTATAAAATTTTAATTAATGGTTTCATTTTCATTTTTAGAACGGGAGTGTTAAGTATGATTATGTTAAGCACAAGTTAAATAAATATTTTAGGACATCGCCATCACTTTTACCTGTGTAATTAAAAAACGAAGCCAGTGCCTCTAATTTTGATTTAATTGATGAAACGCTAACCAATAGACATTTGGATATCTGTTATATATTCTACGAATGTAGAAATGAGATTCCTGAGGCGTATGTGCGTAAAACTATGTATGGGCGTGTTATATGTGTGTTTAACCGTTAAGAATGTGAGGCTGATGCAAGCGTAATGGTTAGGATTTAGAAAAGGATACTTAGATGGTTTGGTCATTAAAAGCGGATTAACGAAGAGTGTGAAAAATATACTCGTGTATGACGCTAAAGTGAATAGAAGAAGAAGTCAGGAACGTCCGAGAAAGACATGGCGCGATTAGGTGAAGTAAATACTTAAGCCAGGCCATGTCAAGAGACAGAATAACAGATGAGTATTTATGAGACGATGCATTAATGTGAATGAAGCAAGGAGTGTTTGCCATGACAGAATCGTATGGCGGTACATCCTCTCTGCCTACCCTAGAAAAGAAACGGCGTGGTGGTAAGTTAGTTAGTTATATATTATTTCCACGTTGTTGTATAATGTTAGGAAATTTAGTGTGAAGCGCACTTGAGGTGAACTATCACAAAACTGCGCTATATAAATTCAATGTCATCTCTTTTTTCACGTTCGACTGTAAGCAACGTTCATTCTATTTGTACATCTACACATTCACCACGAGCTGTGGGTATTTTTCTCTAAATGCTATTTAAGTTGTTGTAACAAAAAAATAAAAAATAAATATATATATTTATATGAACTATCGTAATCTTTGAATTATTGTTTGATCAATCGTAATTATCAAAGATGATCAAAATCAAAGAAAATAAATTACTTGGTTTTTTAATTCTTCTCAGATACACGCACTTTTGACATTTCGTTTCGGTTTCTTTGTAGAATATAGATAGCAAATTAACAGCAATTAAACAGAAATGCTGTGTGTGTCGTAAATTATCTACACAAACATATCAAAGATAATTGTAATGGTGAACAAAACACATTTTTGAAAAAAAAACAGGCATTTGAGAAATTGGTTCTGTTTTAATTGTTGCTTTGGCTTATCTTAATTTACAAAGCGACAGATTAACTGTTAGCCGTTCGTGCGGATTAATTAGACATTAGTGGACTCGGAGTCAGACAAATACGAGGTTACTATGACGTGAAACACTAAGACAGAGTTCTAGCCATATTTAAAATATAAGTTTTTACTAAATGAAATAAAGGTATCTGTAGCCAACGACATTACACACATATAGACAGGTTATTACTAAAATATTTACACAAAATGTGGCAAGTAACAAACACACGTACGTTCCCGATACATCCAAACATTGATCATGTATGACAAAGATAGACATTCAAAGGAACGTCGGATAAGACGACCTACTGCCAGTTAGCTGTTCTTATCATACTTATGTGCTGCTACGTTCACCATCTCACTCTCTCTAATGGCGCTTTAAATCTTCGGGAAACAGTGGAAATAATCGTTTTATTTAATATAATAAGTAATTTCCATTTACTTACGAATGAAATGTTATTCTTTGGCTTTTAATAGTGTTAACGGTGTAATGGAAACACTTGATCATCACACGCGGCGGAATTGCTATTTTTTATGATTAATACCGCAAGAGGAAGGAAAAGGTTGGGAAGTAACTGGCTATTCAGATCTGGTCACCAAACACGGCTAAAGTCAGTTCAAGAAACGTTTCGATTCTGAAGGGTGGTCTTTCGCCATGGCTTTAGCCGTGTTTGTGAGCAGATCTGAATAGCCCGGTATTTCCCGACATTCCTATTTCACATCTCCTTCCCCTCTCCACTACCTTCGGCCTCACAACATTCCCTAATTAGAATTAATAGAACTATGGCACAGAATGCCATAGTTCTATTCGCGGTATTCACTACAAAGATTAATAAAAAAAAGGCCTCTAGCGGCGCGTGACATTTTGATTGACTAAATCCACCAAATCAAAAGTACGACAATTGTCGTAACTTTTACTTACTCTGAGAGCTCTACAACGTGTCTATAAGTTTGTATTGTCTTTGCTACATCCAATAAAAAAATATAAATTGACACCATTCAAACATCAAATTTCTACGTTATCGATATGCTATGGAATTGGCCAGGAATGATTGTAGTATTCAAAGGTTCAAACACTACGCAGCACTAGTGTAGAGGACATCTCATAGTATTAATACGCTAAGCCGTCTTCTGTACACGATTCGTTAGCGCTAATGTCTGCAAAAATAATACTGGGAATTATCGCTCACACGTAAAAAAGTTTGAAATTTTATTCCTACTACGCAATTTCGCGATTTACTCACCACGTCCCTTTTGACGTGTGTATCAAGACTAAACTAGTTATTTCTAATATGTTCACTATTGACGTGTTTCAATAAATGAATAAATAATGGCTTCTTGCGGTTAGAGCCTTGTGATAGTAAGCCTCATCAAATAAATTGTATCTAGAGCGGTTAGCTTAGCATAAGATGGCATAACGGAATACTTGGGTAAGTGCCACTAAGTTGTAATAGAAGCGACGCTTTTTATTCTGAACATACTAGAACGTATTTCTGTAGTTCCCACTATTGAAAGGAATTCTATTCATACAGAACTTCAAGGGCATTTAAAAAATTACCACTGTGTTTATTATTTCTTTTTCTTTATTAAATATAAATAATTTATTTTTATGTTTACGAAAATTCTTACGAGTGGGAATTTTTCGACTCTTCGAAATAAATGGATTCAAGAAAATAATATTTCTTCTCGGCAAGTCAAGTTACAATCAGTGGCGGTTCGTGAGTTTTTAGTGTGCTAGAGTGCTAAGATTGAAAAATACGACATTGTTAGTGTTGTTGTAGCCGAAAATGATTTTTAATTTTTAAGTTTTTTTTTGTATAAAGATTTTTAGAAATTTGCAGTTTTGGTGGTACACTGCACGGATGTATGAAAAATCTTCATACAAAAAAATTAAATTTTTGAAAAAAAAAATAAATTGTTTTCGGCTACAACAACATCAATAATGACGTTTTTTTCAATCTTTAACAAACTAAAAAGTCACGAGCCGCCACTGGTTACAATCCGTGTTTTTTACGTATTTTCAAAAATAGAATAATGTCTGCTAAAGTACATTATAGGTAGGCACTTTATTAGGTCAGTAGGGATTTGAAATGGGTTTTTTTTTTCAAGTAAATATCGCACAAGAGTACCAACTGCCCCCAACCGTCTAGAGGCAGTGAGACTATGGCATCCCCAACTGGGGTATGTTAAGGTTGAAAGTAGTAGGGAAAGGAAGGAGATAGGGAAGAGGAAAGTTGGTAAGCACCTGGCTATCCAGATCTGGTCGCCAAACACGGCTAAAGCCATTTAAGCAACGTGTCGATTCTGAAATGTGGCCTTACACCAGGGCGATACATAGAGTATCGGAACGGTTTTTTAGGTTATATGCTATATTTTTGTTTATCACAATACTGTGAAAAAGTGGTTATAGGAATAAACAAAAACATTATGTCGACATGTGCTATGAATGGATGCATAAATACCTTAGTCCTAGTCCTAGGCACGCCCAGGTCTAGCCGAGTCCGGCAAAACTCATCAAAACTGACTAAAGCAGTGCTCTTTCTTCTATATTATTGCTCTGAGATCGTAATATATATATATATTTGTTTTAAATATTTTATAACTATGCATATCTTAACTATTTCAACAAGCAACAATGAAAGATACTTTCAGTATCACCCTGGTGAAATACCGAAATTCAGAAACGAAACTTTTCTTGAAATGTCTTCAGCCGTATTCAGTCAGATAATTTCCAACGTTCCCCTTTTTCATCTTCTTCCGGCCTCTCAACCATATTCACACATGAATATCCCTAGCATTAAGGGCAAAAAATCCACCAAAAATGTAGGTAGGTAGGTACCTTAGAGTAACAATATAGAGAGACCGTCCTAATTATGAGTCAAATCGTTCATACTCGCAAAATATAGCTCTCTCTTTATGCTCGTTTCTATAGACATATGAGAAAAAGAGACAAACAATTGTTATTAAGAACATGTGATTTGGGGCGTGCTAAAAGCCGTGTAGCCATTTTTCAATATATTACTAACTTCACAGTAGTTTACATGTCAGTCGAATTGACAGACAAAAAGCTTAAAATATATAATTACTTAAGTGAATTTAGTGCAATATTAAAAAAAAACGATATGGCTATATGTGCAGTTGTTGGTTGTTTCAACTGAAGTAACAAAGGACCAAAAAAATCAGTTTCCACAGGTATTTATCCAAGAATTCGTATTTTTTAGTTTGACTTCCAATATTTTACATGCTAACCTACAAAACAACTAGTTACCTACACCAATATTTAGTCAATCTTTGCATTATTTGTTTCGATATAGTAAACTCCCGTTTGAAATGAGTTTGAATGCATTCTCAATATGTTTTACTTCTGGAGAAATACGGGATTCTGGCGTAAATTTGTAAGAATTGGGATTCCCTGATTAGTCCAACATCTGAACGTATTCATGTCTCTTTCTTTCTCATGTAGCAACTCAAAATTGTTCGCGAACAGATAAAGACGGAATAATGTTTATCTTTACGGTTTTCTTCGCATCCGATTGGCTGGAAGCATATACGTCATACCTCCTTTGGTCAATCCTTGGTCAAAAAGCGGCTTCAAAATTTCGCAATGTTAGGTCTCTTCGTTACTCTAAGGTAGGTACCTACTGTAAGTGTGTTTAAGTCATTAAAAAATTCCTAATGCCATAAAATATGGCCTCGCCTTGAATTAAAGGGAGATTTCTAGCGAGCATTCATGTACAACAAGTGATCATTATTGTTGACGTTTTATAATTCAGATAAGTATTTTATACGACTTCAATAAAAGTACAACTCTGTCGGTGATATTTTAATTGAGTTCCGGTGTGTGGCTTCCATTAAAACTTTCGCTCTAATTCAATTGAACAATGGCTCGTTGAATCCATGGTGCTAACTTCGTCTTTGAGGGAAGAGGTCATGTGATTGACCCCCATATTTCATCTAGTATGCATTTTGGTTTGATTAACGAGTTAATACTATATTAATTAAAACACCTACGGATAATACGTAGTAGGCGAGCTATTTCCACAAGAGTAACAATGTTTTTTCTTCCTCACTGCTCACTGACAAATTGCGTAGGTAAAAGTATTTACTTTTTACAAAAAAACGGTGATAACTGTGAATTTGTTTTAGATACATAATGATTATAATTATGTTACAACAAATACTAAGTTTGGAGATCGCGCTTTCGGAGTATCGGGGCCGAAGGCTTGGAATAAACTCCCTCCGGAACTAAGATGTATAACGAGCCCAACAGAATTTCGGTCCAAACTGAAAACTTACCTTTTCAGACGCTCATATCCTTAAATTCATTAAAAGAATCTCAATAATCTGTCTCTCAACAAATCACCTTTAGATATACAAATTTTAACCAAATTCAGAAAGTCCATTTTTTATTTCGCTCCCATGCCCTAAATCGGAAAAGATAAATAAAATAAAAATCATAATTATAATTTTAGGTTAATAAGTATGTCTATCTGATGAGACCTGCCGGGTAAGTATGTTCATGTATATTTTCTCATTTAAACTAGGAATTTATATCTAATAATAGAAAATAAGATCTGTACAGCGCCCTGGAGGTGATTTTTCACAAAAACGGCGCTATACAAATCATCCAAATATTATTATTATTATTATTAACAAGTTAGCCTCTCGGAAGCTGGGCGTACTGTACAGGGCCCGCAGATACTTCAATAGTACACAACTGCTGACCTTGTACAAATCGCAAGTACGCCCCACTGTTGAATTTGGCAACCTCCTCTGGTCTGGAGCCTCTAAATACCTAAATGCTAGATTCACACTCGTTTGATAGATTCTTTAACAAACGGAAAGCAATCTTTGGAGCACATACGTCAGACGGGAATTCTGTTCTTATTCTACCGGTATGTCAATGTAAGATGCTCCGTGGAACTTGCGTCATTGATCCCTTCGGCATCGCTTAGTTAGTTAAATAATTATTTTGAATTGTAAAAATACTAACATCGCAGATTTTTTTTTATCAAAAACCATTTTTTATCACTAAATAATATTTTTACTAATTATTAATTATTAAAAATATTATTTAGTGATAAAAAAATGGTTTAAAAAAAAAACTGTGCGTTGTAAGTATTTTTAAACTTCAAAATAATTATTTAACTAAATAAGTAGTTAAATATCACAAGGGTGGGCAGAAGGATATACTGCCATACAACTTTGTCTTGGCACATACTCCTTGATTGATATTCATACCATATCAATAAGCTCTCTTGCGGAACAATATCGGCACTGAGCGGATCCGGACGTTGGTGTGAATCAGTCTTAAAGCTGCCGCGAGTCAAAATCATACGCTTTATTATTCATTTATATATATATATATATATATATATATATATATAATGTTCTAGAGTTGAAGACACCCTCAGTATCGCCCTAGTGAAAGACGACTTTTCAGAATCAAAACAATGCTAGAATTGATTTTTGCTTTGTTCGGTTATCATACCAGAAGTACTAACTAGGTACTTTTCAACCTTATTTTTCCTTCCCTTCCCTCATAATATGAGTATATCGCATATGTGTAGATACTAAAGCCTGTGCTTGAGAAAAAATAAAGTGGTTAAAAATATAAAATTTCTTCCAAATCACTACACAAAATAATATTTCGCGAAGTTATTCCAAGATTCTCGCCTTCTACATGTAAATATATTATGATTTTATAAAAATAAAGCAAACATTCCCGGGCTACGGATAACTCGACATTTGAAAAACTCCTACTGCCATCATAATAAGTGGAAAATGTTACTTTTGCAATAATGGAGGACTTAGTTAGCAGAGGAATTGAACCCGCGGAGCCTGGGTGGGAGCCCGAAACACTCAGCTACTAAACCATCTTTGTATACAGAATGAGTTTTTTTTAACTCCTTGGGATTAATATACCAAATGTATTTTGTATGTTAATATTTTAATAAATAAAAAATATATCAGTCAAATCAGAAGATATTGAAAAATAATATGAATAATTTTCAATAAAGTATGAGATCGATTAAAATACCGGTTTCTAATAAGGTCTCGGTGGCTCTATTGACAGAGGCGTTACTTCCTAAAAGAGTAGAGGTTCCGAGTTCGAGTCTCGATCGCGACCGTTATTCTCGTATTTTCTGATTTTGTCTGTTTCATATTTATGTTGAAGATTATTGATATTATTTCAATAATTGATATATCAAATATAATAAGCATAAAAGCTTCAAAGTTGATTCAAATTTAATATTTTAAATAGCATTTATATTAGAATAAAAATAACCTCACTTTCATCTCAGCATACAATTCTTAACAATGAACTACGTACAATGAGGAGCTAGCAGAGGAATTGAATCCACGAAGCCTGGGTAGGAAATCGGCACATTTATCCACTCAGTTACTGACCGATCCAACGCTTTATATAAGCATTTATATTAAATAAAATAATTTACCTCACTTTCATTTCAGCATACATTTCTGAACAAAGAACTACGTACCGCCCAATAATCTAATAGCACTCGTTCATGGTGAAACAGTTTTGACCAACGAAATAAATATAAGATAGAAGTAAGTAGCTACCTCGGCCGCTTGATTTATTTCGAAGCCTCGAACCGACAGGTGCTGCCAGTAATATGAAACATTTCTGCTTGCGATATCACAAAAACATTAATATTTCTTAGTCTGCGGGTATTGTGGGTAAGGCCGGTGTTGCCAGAGCGGATACTGTCAAATTCGCATTTTGTATTTATTATTGTTTCACCTTGGAAGGTGTTTTGTTTGGTGATGGGCGCAATATCTATTTAAAAACGATTGTGAAGTGAATACCGCGCAAGAGACCTAACTGCGTCCAACTGTCTGGAGCCAGTGAGACTATGGCATCCCCAATCGGGTCGTGTTGTGAGGCTGAGGTAGTGGGGAGGCTGAAGTTAGTGGAGAGGAGAAGGAGATGGAGAAGAGGAAGGTTGGGAAGTACCTGGCTTTTAAGATTTGGTCACCATACACGACTAAAGCCCTTAAAGCAATGTTTAGATTTTGAATAATGGTCTTTCACCATGGGCAATACCTGTACTATTATAGTATTTATCACTTATACTCTTAAGTATCGCCCAGGTAAAAGACCACCATTCAGAATTTAAACATTGTTTGAAATAGCTTTAGCCGAGTTTGATGACCAGATCTGAATGGTTAGGTACTTCCCAATCTTCCTCTTCCTCACCTCCTTTCCCTCCCTACTACCTTCAGTCTCGCAACATATCTCAATTGGGACTCTTGTGCGGTATTCAGTATAAAAAATATAAAAAAACCTCATTAGAAACTTTTAAATAAGTATATCAAATCAAATATAATCGACTGAAAATAACTCGAAAGAATATTCGATGCAATTTATAAAATTCTAACGAAATCACGCACTCAAGCTGGTGACGAAAAGGCTGAAATTGCCACTTAACGCAGGCCGCTTGTTCGGATTTGTGCAAAAAAAATAACGTTGCCTTAAACAATATTTTAATTTATTTTGTGAAGCTCGGGTACTGATATTAAAATGTTTTTAGATACTGTAAATAACTTAATTTTCCACATTATACAATAAAATCAAACCCGAAAAAAGGTTCGTAAGTAGGAGATTTGACACCTCAAAGCATTTTTATAAGCCTTATTTTATGTATTAAAAAATGCTTTTTATACTCGCAGTATTTAACTAATAATTTAAGTATCTAAATTTTCGTAGAATGCAATCACCGTGTGGTTTGAGATTTTTAATAAAAATGAAATAATAACTTTGTATATTTTTATACTTCATTTTCATTAATTCAAGTATCGATAATATTTCTATGCGATTAAATCTTCAAACCAAAACATAAGATTAAGCATTATATTGCATTCAATAGCCTTTAGCAATTAATCGAATATATTAACCGAAGTATAATTCTTCAAGGCAGTCAAATCAATTTCGGGAGATCAATTCGAATCGTAATTGGGTTATTTTAAGTAAATAAACGGCATGAAGTATTGAATGTAAAAAATCTGCGTGAAATCAGTAAATATACTGGGTTTGGTTTCATTGAAGATGAAGCAAAATATTTCGTAGATCGGCCTTTAAGAAATATTTCAAAGTCAGGGCCATTTCGAAAACATAATAACAAAAAGCTCCGGGCAAAACCCACTGCTTGTACTAGCAAAACATTAGATGTCGGGCTGTATCATAATAAACTATTAATAATTTCCTTTGTGAGTACTTACGTACGAGCGTAAGCTTTTCAAAATTGTGACCGAAGGATGTGTTCAGAAAATTTTCAAATTAAATAAGAATATTTTCAAATCAATGCTTACCGAATAAGGTAATAATAATTTTTAAACACGTTTTTCTTTTTTTAAATTTATTTATTTATTCTAAGTTTGGGTTTACGTGAGAACAATCCAGTTATAAAAAATCAGTTACAGTTGTAAAAAAAAAATACAAATACAAAGGATTCATCAAATAAAAAAAAATTAAAAAAAACATAATTAATGTTAATTAATACAAATAAAAGCAAGATGCACAAAGATAGACAAAAGTGATACGTAATATAATTAGCCCAACCATTGTTACATATTTTATAGGAATAGCAGGACTTTTTTTCTGAAACTGTACAAATTGCTCCGGGTTTTTACGTCGTATACAATGAGAGAGAAAGAGACAAGAAAAGTCGTCACATAATATCGCAGCACTTCTAAGTATGTAAGGATGTTCTCCGTCCGCGCTAACTTCACATCATAGAGTCGTATAATCAATGGATTTTGAAGTTATTTTCTATATTTGTGTTGATTAAATATAAATCAAAGATGATGGTGATATGTGCTATGCGTGAATATTCAAATAAGACAAACAAAGATTTTAAAATATCACTTTTCAGAGGTATTTCAACAGTTTAAAAATATTTTTGACCGAACTTTAGAATTTTAACTTTTTTTAATATAAATGCATAAAATCAAAAAAAAAGCTTATTTTAATTATTTAGGTAAACTTACTGTTATAAGTGTTTGTGTGATATTTTGACTGTATAAATCATTTTTATGGTGTATTGATATTTCGGTGATTTTCACACAAAAACGGCGCTGTAAAAGTTATCAATTTATTATTATTATTTTTGTTTAATGTGTTCAAATATATTTATTAAAAATGTCCGAATTCCATGTGGGCGGTAACTAAAAGGCTATCTGACATCTTTTAATATATCTTTGTCTCTTCCTATCGAGTCAGTATAAAGTCAACAATACTGATTACACTGTTTCATAAAGGTACAATTAACCTAATCTAACTCCAAAGAAATAACTGTTATGAAGGGGGTAACAAATGGTATTTAATGTTACATTAAAGGGGGTAGGGAGCAGCTGGAACGTATCTCAATAACTCCCCGCACATCGGATAACCTGTTTTATGAAATATTAAGTTGTCAAAACGCATGATAAATAAATAAAATTATATGTAATACAGATAAATATTGTACCTGTATGTTTCATATAGATAGGATTGCGTGTAACGAAAAACTCAAATTTTAGCACCAACTAATGACGAATTGGTGTCAAGGTGCACATATTTTGAGAATAATACAAAATTAAAAATCAAAACATGAAAATCAAATTACATTTAAAATGTGAACGTTGAGCAACAACTCAATCGTAGAACAGTCGATCGAACAAAAACGGGATTTCGAAATTAGCATAATATCAAGCTGAACGAATTGATTTTGTTTTAATTTGTTTATCACACATGACTTTTGCGAAAAATATTGTGCATTTCGGAAAATGCTTCTTAATATCAAGTTTGTGGCCATTTATTTGTATCAACCTGTATTTTTACTAAATGTGGTGACATATTACCGTAAGAGTATGAACTTTTGAAATTTAAAACTGATGTTAATTAAAATTATCAAATTTAAAAAATAATCTTTTAAAATACCTAACTACTTAAAAAAAGTACCTACCTATAGTGTGTTTTAGCTTAACTTGTTCTATATTTGAAACGAGAATTATTATTTATTCTTAGCAAGTCGCGGGTAAAAACTAGTAATAATAATAATTAACTATCCATCACACCGTTTCTCTGCAGGGGTAGGCAGAGAAGGTAAACCCCGATACATTTATGTCTTAGTACAAACTTCTTGCTTCATTCGCATTCATATTTATCGTGAATTACTTCTTCTTATTACCTCAGGATTTGCTCCTCTGAACACTGGACATCTTCTGGAATCGCAGACAGTATTTTCAATGGAAGTCGCGTGCACCAAGTCAAATACTGGCGAGTACTGTATAGAAATAGTCGATATTCCTATCCCAGTTACAAGGAACCGGTTCCAAATCGGTCACTGGAATCGTCGATATTATTTCTCCGTTCATTGAAAGAAAAAAAACATTCATTTCCTTCATTCCTTTCTTCATAATAACATAACATGGCTTAAAAATCTTCTTCTTGGAACCGGTTCCAAAAATAACTGGATAAATAACTGGTTCCTCGACAGTCACCGATAACTGGAACCGCAGTGACATCAAATTTCCGATATTAACCATCCCTAGTACTGTCGCCAGTTTTGCAACTGCCGACTGGTGTAGCCGATGTGTATACAGGCGTTACCTCCCCACTCGACGGTTACGCGAACCATGTACGACCAACGCTAGCCTATTGATGAAATCAAAATCGGAGATATTAACAGTGTAAAAAATCTAAAAGCAAGGCAATTGTTGTCATCATTGCATGTTGAATATTTTGACCTTGATTTTTTTAATGTATGTACCTACGTACTATTTTTAATTATTTCTTAAATTCCAATGGTTATCTGTTAGTCGTGTTATGTGCCCAGCATTGTCCCACTTGTGTGAAAATTATGGTGAATATTCGTTCTACATGGTTTGATGTTTGCTTGGATGATTAGATTATCCGTTCAAAAAGGGAGTCGCGTCTATCAGGCAGGAACATTCACACCTTCGATTGAATCGCATAGGAATCGCATCCATGATGTAAATACGTGAATCAACGCCTGATTTGTAAAATATTATCATTTTTGTGTTCAGTGCAGATTCGATCTTCATTCACCCAGCAGTAGCATCTGCGCTTTATCGATCCATTCATTCCACTGGCGCCCGCCCAAGCGTGCTATATCAGATGTTGCTAGATACAACATATATACACAGTCACACGCAGCATGTGTAGGAATATTATCTCGCAAGCAGAGAATCCCTCCTACACAGAGACAGTCAGCGAGTGATAGTGCGTCAGCTGGATAACGAACCGGCGGCCAACAGAAAGCCAGCGCAGTCAGCTGTTCATTCAACCGCGAACAGTGCCGCAATGTATGGACGCGAACAAAAAATGCGTGATTCACGGCACAAGTAAAATCAATACACGTACTAAAAAAAGGCATAAGATTCGGTTGGAACTTATTAGATTAACGTTTTATAGATTTATTTTTTGGTCAAGTGCCAATATTTTAGAGCACAAACGAAATAAAGACACTTTTTAGCGAGGTTCAGTACGAGGAATGTTTTATTTATTTATATAAATTTTCTAAGTACGTGAACGTCAGGTGCTTGCATATCTTTTGAGTTTTTTATGCTGCATTTTTCACAGGTGAGTAAATATTTTCACAGCGACCCGATGTACTCATGTAAAATTGAGACGTTGTTTTGCGGACTTTTGAAATTATTTTTTGCTTGCATCATTGGATGAAAACTACTTTCACGTAAATGCGTAAAGCTAGAAATAATAATAGATTGAGATTATATAGTAGGTATGGGCTTAATAATAGATAAGTGTTATTCATGTGTAATAAACGTAAAAGCCTGTTATTATTTTGCACTAGAGAGTGAAATTCAAAAACCACGAGAAAGCACTTTAAATTATTCAAGCATTAGTCGGGAAAATCTTCTGTGACTAGTCGTTACTACCCGGTTTCACTAAAAATATCAAAAATATATGTAGGAAATATTTTCTTATTGCACAATTGTTAAATATGAAATAAACAGTATCACGCGATAATAATAATATTTAAATGATTTGTATAGCGCCGTTTTTGTGAAAAATCACCTCAAAGGCGCTGTACAGATCTTATTTTCTATTATTAGATATCAATCCCTAGTTCAAATGAGAAAATACACAGGAACATACTTACCTGGCAGGTCCCATTAGATAGAAACACTTATTAACTTAAAATCATGTTTTATTTTCCGATTTAGGGCATGGGAGCAAAATAATAAAAAAAAAATGGAATGGGAATGGCGATGTTTTTATTTTATTTTTATGGTTAAATAGATATTTCAAAGTTCCTTTGCTTATAGTGGAAATGACATCGTAAGCTGAAAGCAATAATTGCAATCGAAATTCTAGACAGAAAAAGGATTGCAAATATCATGAACTAACATGAGCTCATTGCTGGAATTTTTACAAAACTTTTTAAAACATTATTAAACTGCTGATTAAACATCCACAGTCGACATATTTATATGAATTTTATTTTTATTAAAATATTTCATTGAATTTCCAAAACTTTACAGTGAACTAGAATGCTAAAGCATTGTTTCCAACTATTTTTTTTTCGCTTTCAATTATAAAACGAAAAACAAAATAACAAAAAAAAACTTTCCATATCTACAACCTGTTTTCCTTCTTACATGTAGTATTTTATATAGAACCAGTATCACAGAGAAAAGGGCGCCTACCTAACAAAATTTAATATATATTTATATGTTAAGCCAACCTTAATTTTAATTGAAGTGAAAATCACTTATAATTTAAGCAAATAATAGAGAAAGGAATGTTTGTACGGGAGAGACCTTTTTTCGGCTCAATGCTTGAATTTCACCTGTAATCAATTAAAAATAATTTTCTTTGTGAGTACGTACCAGTGGGAATTTTAAAAGTTTGGAAGTGATTTTCAGTGAAATTATTAAATTTAAAAATATATGTTTAGAAGTCCTTTTTTTACCTAATAGTCCCTACCTATAATTTATTTTACCAGACATATTTTAAATGGAAACTAATATTTTTTATGGGCAAGTCAAGTTACATCCCGTGATTTCCCATGGGTAACAAATAGTTTAAATTATGTATTATTTATACGATTATTTAATAAATTTAAATAATCGTAAGTCATCATTATTGCTTTTACAAAGATAGTTATTTACAACGGTGCGCTACAATTCATTTTCACTTGGTGGATTGACAAACGGGTTATAAACTTGAACTAACTCGATTTAAATCATGTGGGAGATAGATATTTACCTGTGCCTCATAATAATATGATCGTTACTTTTGCGATTCACGTCAAAATATACCTAATATTGTAAGAAAACTGCATGAAAATCAAATACATTTTATTTAAAGAAGACTTTTTGTTAAATTATAATCAATGATCTTGATGATTACTGAAGACATAATTTTGTTACATTCGTCAGACTTATAGCATACGAGTATATTATCTGTTTCACCACTGTTGAGTTACGCTACCCTTTCAAATAGGTGTTTGTTTTCACAGTAATGTTAATCCTATGATCAAATTTGAGGGAATTTATAATCTATCAATGTATTTATTTAAAAAAAGATATGTTTTTAAACATCAATTTATGTCAAATATCTACAATATATGTTAGTAAAAAATTTACAAAAAACGAAAAATCCAGTTCCAAATCCAAAATGCAGTTAGAGTTTGGATGTTTTTAACAGATAGAAATCTCGTATTTATCTATAGGAAAACATGTAAAACTCGCGTTTGACAAATTGTGCGTTGGATGCTTTCTTCATAACTACGTCCAATTAAGGATGGTTCAGTCCCATTGACTCCGGGCAGTTAGGACTTGCGGTAATCCCATAAACCTTAGAGCATTAATATACAAGAGAGAGCGCGGATGTAGTCAGTTTTTATGAGTTTTTCCGGACTCGGCTAGACCTGGGCGTGGCTAGAACTAGGACTAGGGTATTTATACGTCCATTCATAGCACATGTTGACATAATGTTTTTGTTTATTCGTATAACCACTTTTTCACAGTATTGTTATAAACAAAAATATAGCATACAACCTAAAAAACCGTTGATTTATGTCCATTTATGTCGCATATCAAAACGTGTGGGCGGAATCAACGGAGACGCGGGACACAAAGAACATCCTTACAATACTTTAAGGCGGTGTGATAATTTGGGAATTTTTTCTGTCTCTTTCTTTCTCATGGTGTACGACGTAAAAGCCAAGAGAAAGTGATTTTTCCTAAATTTATATAGGTTGGGTAAAAAGAATTGGCTTTCTCTCCATATATTGTTGCTCCAAGTCGTAAACAAACAAAAAAATGAAAACACAAATGCAGGTAACCAATTTCTCTGATTGATCGTTGCCAAGAATGTTGTATCAACCATAATGGAATGGATTCACGGCTGTAATAATAATAATAACAGTGAATTTATGTAGCGCAGGTTTGTAAGTTAGTTCACCTCAAGTGAGCTTTACACCTTACCTAATAATATATAACAATAACGAAGTATGTTTACGAGAGACGGAAAGGCTGATAAGAATATTGAAAGAAGAGTGAATGCACGAAACTCCATCGACGAAGGACTGAACGCTGTTGGCGTAAATAAATTTAAAAATATGTCCAAAGAAGCGAAACTAGCAGTTTACAATGGAGTGCTTATACCAACTTTGGTATATGGCAGTGAGGCATGGAACTGGTAGACTGACGAAAGTAGACTAAATGCTGTAGAAAAGATGAAAAAATAGACATACTACTATCGTAAAATCGATATTTACAATTAATGCTATAAATACATGAACGCAAATACTTGCCTAATATTTATAGAACCGGTGTTGGGAAAGATCATCTTAAGGGCGCTTTATAATACCAAAAGCATGTTAGCGGGCTGAGAAAGGATTCAGGTTGTGCGAGAAAGTCAAGAATCAAATAAGACAAAGAAGAAAGAAAAGTATAAACAGAAAATATTATATTACAGACTTCAGATGCCACGGGCTATAACTGAAATAAGGGAGATAATAATAACTCTGCAATTTATTTATGGATATGTTTCGCTCTGAATTCCGTTATTGTGTCGAATTTTTTACTTGTCCTAGTTTAGATGGTAGTCTATTCCAAGCTTGGAGGACATGGAGAGGTACATTTGCGAAACAGTGTAGTCAGAAGTGTTGACTTTATACTTACTCGATAGAAAAAGACAAAGATGTATTAAAGGATGTTGGATAGCCTATTAGTTTTCGCCCACATGGAATTCGGACATTTTTAATAAACATATTTGAACACATTAAACAAAACTATAAATAGACAGTTAAAATGATTTATAAAGTTAAAATATCACACAAACACTAATAACAGAAGGTTTGCCTAAATAATGAAAGAAGATTTTTGTTGATTTTATGTCTTTATATCATAAAAAATGTGATAATTCTAAAGTTTGGTCAAAAATATTTAAAACTGTTTAAATACCTCTGAAAAGTGGTGTTTTATAATCTTTGTTTGTTCTTATTTGTTTGTATAACCACTGCAAGTTTTTTTAATCAACACAAATATAGGAAATAACCTCAAAATCCGTTGACGTAAGTTATGCGACTTGATGATGTGAAGTTAGCGCGGACGGAGAACATCCTCAAATACTTAGAAGTGCTGCGATATTATGTGACGACTTTTCTTGTCTCTTTCTCTCTCATGGTATATGACGTAAGAACCCGGAGAAAGTGATTTATCGCAAATTTGTATAGGTTGGGTAAAAATATTAGCTATGTGTACCTTATTTTATCGTTACTCGAAGATTCCAAGTTTTAGTTTGGGTTTAGGGCAGGATGCCCGAATAGCACGATCTCTGAACTTTGATATTTAAACTTTTATACTTTGAACATTGGTTCCTTTAACCTTTCGATAACTGATGACGTTGCTGATCTCTGAGAGTTGATTATACTGAGTTGGTGTTTTTAGGAATACGCAATTTGGATGAGTAAGTTCAAAATCAAATATTAAGGACACAGATATTTTTACAGGTAAATATTTACAACGTCAAGCTATTTGCGTCACAAGTTTCCCTTTCTTCCTCGCGTCCATTATGTCCGTCGGTAAATCAAGGTGAAATAACCTGATTCTCCAAGATTGCATAAAATAACACTTAAACGGGGTTACTCGAGTTCAGTTTATAAAGTTGGTACACGTAGTTGACTCATGGAATGGCATTTCGGAGATCCCTGATTTTTAACGATGTTTCCTAATAAGACCGTTTTAAGTCCCACTTGTTTTCAGGGGTTAGAATTGGGTATACCTGCGGTTCCAGTTACCGGTGACCGGCGAGGAACCGGTTATTTATCCAGTTCTTTTTGGAACCGGTTCCTGGTACCAGAAAAGTTCGACGAAGGAGATTTTGTCGAAAAGTAATACCAAATTGAAAAAAAATTCCTCGCCAAAAAAAAGTACTAGTCGGTAGAGATTTGAAAACGAAAAAACTGGAACTGGTTGGAAATCGCCCAAAAAAAACACGAAAACAACGGACAAAGAATATTGATATTTTTATGTGCGAAAATTTGGAACCGGTTCCTCGGAGAAATAATATCGACGGTTCCAGTGACCGGCTAGGAAACGGTTCGTTTTAACCGGGACAGAAATATCGACATCTCTAGTTTACTCGTGCGATGCTAAGACAATCATGTCTTTCTTACTTTCGAAAAGCCAAAAATCTGTCGCACATAAGAAAAAAAAAGGAAAGATAAAGCAACAAAGATAAAACAATAATCGATTGTTACATTTTACAGTTTTTTATGACCGAATAGATAAGTTATCTAGGCTGTATCGTACGGCATCACTGAAAATATCGCAGTTTTAGCTACCTCCGTGGCAGGTTATGGCAAGGTGTCGCGGCATTAAAACAAGGTATTTTTTTTAGCAAAAACAAGTGTAGGCTTCGTTCCAAAACAGAAGAAACTAGTAGTATTAACATAGTGATAGTTGTTTTAATTTTATTTTTTTATATATGAATATCGCACAAGAGTCTCAACTGCTCCCAACCGTCTAGAGCCAGTGAGACTATGGCATCCCTAAATAGGGTATGTTGTGAGGCTGAAGGTAGTGGGGAGGGAGATTGGGAAGAGGACGGTTGGGAAGTACCTAGCTATTCAGATCTGGTCACCAAACACGACTAAAGCCATTTCAGGCAACGTTTAGATTCTGAATGGTGGTCTTTCACCAGGGCGATACTTAGATAATCTACCACTCTGGAACGTGCCGCAAATATACTTTTTTATTATTTTTTATATGAATTAAATGTGTTCAATGACCCATAGTAATTCAATATTATCATTAAATTAATATTAAAAGTTATTGACGCACGCCGGATTTGAACCCGCGAGCTTTGGATTCGTAGTCTTCGTCTTTGAAGAAAATGGATCAAAGAATAAAATCCATGATTTGTTTTTCCACAACTCCAGGGCGCTCATCGTCCTTAACATCTTCTCGACCTTCTGTAAAGCGCTTGTACCACTTATAAACACTTTTTTGAGACCAAGTAGACTCGCCGAATGCCACAGTCAACATTTTAAGTGCGTTGGAGCACTTTATTCCATTTTTAACGCAAAATTTAATACATATTCTTTGATCCATTTTTTTCAAAAGTAAAAAATCGAAGAACACACAAAAACTTGACTAACCTTTCCAGTTGTCAAAAACAAACCACTAATCCTAAATGGCTGATAATGCTAACATATAATAAACATAGGTGTACCAAAATAAAATAAAAAAAAACGAATGTACACAGCCCGCGAAAATTAAAAATTCACCTTTTCTTTTGAACAGGCCTCGTATACGCACAAATTAATGTGACTGCGCCGGTGAGAATGTTAATTAGATGAAAATTAATGTGACTCCACCTGCTGCACCGTGCGTTTCAGTGAGGTCCACGTATTCCGAGAGAGAGAGAGAACCTGGGCGATTTTATAGTTGAGTCCACAACAAGGTTCTTATTTTAATAATACCTTTTTCTTGCTCAATAAGATACTACCGGTAGAAAATTCACGAGCGCTTTGTGTCTGTATCAGCTATGGAATAAATAAAATAAAAAAAACATAATGATAGTCGTACGAGACAGAGTTTTAAACCAGTTTTCCAAACCAGAAATTATCATTGGTATTGCTTGCCGTCGGGAGGTGGCTATCCATAGAGAGATAATGACACATATAGGCGTAAAGGTAATACTCTAAAGCGATGTGGTTTTTTTTAAACAATTAATGCTGGATATTTCAACTGATTTTAATAAAAAAAACTTTATATATTTTCAACGAAATAACTCGGTAAGTGAATTGATTCAAATAAAATATTATGTTTCGAGACTAGTTATTTTCTTTTGGAAGATTAGACAGTGAGAGTTCATGGAAATATAATGCATTTAATCAAATGTTGAACCATAATAAATAATGTGGTCATAAACTATATTTAGGTTCATAGTTGTTTCCTTATGTCTGTCCCGGTAAAGAAAATCGCTAACGGTTATGCTGTTACGATTGATGACTAATCAAAATTTGAACAAACGCTGACACAAGCCGAGAAACGGCGGTTAATGGAAGCTGTTATTTGAAGAGGCAAATGTCAAAACATGTAATGGCTCCGATCGTCGATTTGTGACGATGTCTAAAGTGACGAAGGTTCATCCGACAAGGCCTAACAGATATTAAACATTCAAAGTTTCTATTTATTTCTATAACAACGATAGTAAATTTAATTTTTAAATAAAAATATTAATAAATATATTTTCGGCCAACTTTATGATCGACAACTTGAACACCTAGTTTTTTGTTTTATTTTGGGTTAGGTTAGTTGGAAAATCTTCACACAAAAAAAATGTGTTAACACAATCTATCTCTATTCAGAATCTCAGATCTAGTCACCAAACCTAGCAAAAGCCATTCTCGTCAAAGTTTCAATTCTGAATGGAGGTCTCTGGCCAAGGCGATGCTAATTGATGATTAAACTTGCATATTATTTAATCGACTACTTCCCAGAGTCAAGGATCTTACCGCTATGCCACGGAGGTCGTCATAAAAGTAACCCAACTGCATATTAAGAATAAAGTAATTATACAACTCAAAAATGAAGGCAGAAATTGCATGTATTTTTCAAACTGAAAATAAGGTAGTGCATTTGCAGCAACTAGAAAATACCAATTTTACGTATCTACGATGCCAACGGAGTTAACCTCATTTTATTCATTATACGTCCACTTATCTCGTTTCGATCTAAGTATAGATAATGCTCGTGTTTATTTATTGTTTTATCTCGGGTGATAAAAAAAGTTATGTTTTATTGGAAACTATGTGCATATGTATTTGAATGTTCGAGAACAGTAGATAACAATACTCTTTTCACCGAAGAAAAATTAACTAAGTATCCATAATTACTTATACATAGCAACTTTTAAAATTTGAAATAAATGATAATTAAAATTATTAAATTTTTAAAACAATCTTTTCAAATGCCAACCTACCTAATAAAGTACCTACCTATAATGTTTATCAGCAGGCATTATTCTATATTTGAAATGGAACTAATATTTTTTTCTTGGCAAATCATGTAACATCCCGCAATTTTTCATGGGTAAAACAACTAGTCATAAAAATAATTAATTATTTCGTAACGTGTAAATAACAAAATATGATGTAATTTTTTTTTTCATTACAAAGTTTTTAGTACGTGGTAGGATTAATTTTACCTTCCATTTTCTCTAGCGCTAGAATGTTAATAACTAATAATTATTAAATTATTGTGAAAAATCAGTTTTCAAAATAATAGTAAGAATATTTTGTTGTACTCGACGGTTTGGTAGGGTACATTTTCGTACAGACGAAATCAAGTGAAAATGGCATAATAACTCAAAATAATTACTATCACTAAATCAATATAACAACATAATTATATTACAAATAAGACATAGAATAATAAATAATAAAAAAGCTTAAATAAGTAAATATTAACATGGATAAAAAATCCGTATTGAAATAAAGAAATAAAATCAAAACAATGAACCGTTTGCAATAATAATAAAAAAATATGCAACAATAGTCACAAAATTAAAAGAAAGTAGGTAGGTAGTAATAAAATATGTTTTCAATGGGTTTCTTGGTAAAATCTTAGTAAAAACAAAGTAAATTGCTTTTATCTAAAATATGTTATGTCCATAATTGAATTTCATCTATTTTCCTCTGATTTTAAATACATGTATTACAGAAGTGAACACTACGAAAAATAAATTTATATTTGCTTCTTTAAATTAAAATGTAAAAAGTGTTTACCTGTTACTAGTTTCCATTAATAACATAATTTTCTTCGATATTTCTCCAAAAAGTAGTAGTCAATATTGTTATTATGACTTTAAAATGACCATTAAACGACTGAACAGCCAAAAAATAATCACCTGAGCACAAAAATAAAACACTTTTATCGCAAAAACGAAACAAAAACTCAATGCCACAAAAACAAAACAAAAATAAACTCAATCTAATCGAGCTAATCACAAAAGTTGATTCAACAGCACTTAAAACACAAATTAACCACCTTTCTACCGATAGACGAAGAGTTGAGTAGGAAATAACAGTTTTTAAAAGCCGGAAGAAAAAAAAACTAAACTGACAGATTTCAAATTAGAATTTCGAAGTTTTCCGTTCGCGCGGCAGAGCGACCCCTCCCGTCAAACGTTTTCTCACGACTGATTTTAAATTTCCAACTGTTCGCGGATGCTCCCCTGGTGTGTTTACTGCGCACGCGACCGTGCCCGAGCGAGACGTCCGGATGAATCGGCTCGAGTTGGAGCGAGACAGGTATAGAAACGCATGTGAAAATTCGTGCATGGTGCGCTTATAAGATTATTATGCGACGCGGCGCGGTATTTCGAAAGCCGGCTTTGTATTTTTGGCAGCGGAAAAGTGGGGTTATGTTCACAGGTTGCGTTATTCAAATATTATTATTATTAAACTTGAATGTCAACTTAAAAATTATGTCTGTTCTATTACAATATAAAGTATTTCTTATCAATCCAAAATCAGTTTTCTTTTCCCGGTAGAGTAAAAACATCCTCATTTACTGCAGTTAGGTTTATTTTCCCAGTTTGTTTTTATTTATAATTTAGTTATATCTTACACTAATACTAATTACCCCATTTTTTACACTGTATTTTTTTAATATATTATATTGTTTGATTTTGAGATGATTTATTAATAAAAATAAATAAAAAAATATCGAAAAAAATAATTGATAAAACAATATAATTTTATTTATGGAATGGAAAAGCGGGATTATGTTTGCAGGTTGCATTACTCAATATTATTATTATTAATCTCGTTTGTTAACATAGACCGGTTAGTGGCTGAGTAGAGAAACCCGGTTCGTGGGTTCAATTCCTCTGCTAGCTAAGTCCTCCATCATTGCACAATCAACATCTTTCGCTTATTACGATGACGGTAATTTTTTTTTTAAATATTTTCAGAATTTTCGTAACCTGGAATGTTTGTATTTCTTAGAAAAAAAAACTTATAAATAATGGCTGCTCCAATACAATATAAAGTTATTTTTGATCAATATCGAATAAAATATTTAACAAAACAGTATTTCCTTGTGCGTGCTTACGAGTGTGGCATTTAAAAGAAAACTGATGTAGGTAGGTACTTACGTGTTAGGAAATATATCAAATTAGAAAAACAATATTTTCCATAATTCATGGAAGCGATTAAGTACCCTATATGTTTTTTATTATTATTTATTATTAATATCTTGCCAACATATATAGCAATCCCGATGAGTTATAAAAACTCACTCTGGGACAGTGGAAATTAAAGAAATACATGAGTTACAATATTATACAGAGATCAAACTAACATAAATCAAAAAATACAATACAATAACATAATAAGAAATACAGTGTAAAAAAAATAGGTACTTAGGATACAAAATTGTAAATAGAAACAAAGGAGAAAAAATAAAACCCTCTTGTGCAGTAAATGCGGATGTTTTTACGCTACCGGGAAAAGAAAACTGATTTCAAAATTGGGTATTTTCATCTTTGAACTAACTAACTAACTTACCATCACGCCGTTTCCCCGCAGGGGTAGGCAGAGAGGACGGACCGCCATACAACTCTGTCTTGGCACACACTTCTTGCTTCATTTACATTCATACATCGTCTCATACATACTCTTCTGTTATTCTGACTCTTCACATGACCCGATTCAAGTATTTGATTTACTTGATCGTGCCATGTCTTTCTCGGGCGTCCTCGACTTCTTCTTCCATTCACTTTCGCATCATATATTCTTTTCACACTCCTTTCTTCGTTCATTCGCTCTAAATGCCCAAACCATCTAAGCGTCCCTTTCTTGATCCTATCCATTACGCTCATATCCGCCTTGCATTCTTTCCGGATATCCAAATTTGTAATACGGTCATACATGGTTTTACCGCACATCCGTCTCAAAGATCTCATTTCCACAGCATTCAGTCTACTTTCATCCTTCCTCTGCCAGTTCCATGCCTCACTGCCATACATCAGGGTTGGTATAAGCACTCCATTGTGGACTGCTAGCTTCGCTTCTTTGGACAATTTCTTATTTGCCCCAACAGCGTTCAGTCCTCCATTAATGGAGTTTCCTGCATTCACCCTTCTTTCAATATCTAGGTATTTTCATCTTTGAATGAATTTAAAAAATATTCTTCTAAAGCATTATTTTGGAATTTTTTATTATGTTGACTATTTTTATGTATATCTGGAAGCGAGTTACATAATGTATGAGCAATGTTTTACCAGTCGATTGTTTTTATTCTATATTTGAAACGTGAAACCAATGTACCTTTTATCAAATCCAGATATTTTGTTAAATTACAAGGAAATTATTGTAGCATAAAGCTTTCTCCATTTCTTTCTGTCGAAAACAATGAAAATAAAATCACAATCGTTACTAATCAAGAAGGTATTGTTTTCTCATCGAAGAAGAGTACGTACCCGTGAAAAATAATAGAGTGACATAAAACTATCAGATCGATAGTTTAGTGTAGTGTAGTGTGTCGGAGAGATCATGAAATTAAGTGTACTAGTTACTTAAAACAAATTTCTTAATTTTCGTCTTAATCAGGTTTAATCCCATGATTTTTCACAGGTGACTAGTTTGATCATAAGATTGGACGCTTTTCGTTCTATTTCTCACTGTTTTACTATTTCGAGTCCCAACTGCTCCCAACCGTCTGGAACCAGCTGGACTTTGGCATCTCCAATTGGAGTGTGTTGTGAACTTGAAGTAACAATATATGGAGAGAGAGCTAATTATTTTTACCCAACCTATACAAATTTGGGATAAATCACTTTCTCCTGGTTTTTACGTCGTATACCGTGAGAAAGAAAGAGACAACAAATTTTCCCGAATTATCACACCACTTTAAAGTATTGTTAGAATGTTCTTCGTGTCCCGCGTCTCCGTTGACACCGCCCACACGTTATGATACGCGAAATAAAATGACACAACCCAACGGTTTATTAGGTTACATGTTGTATATTTATTTTTGACAATATTGTGAATTTTGTTTATTCATATAAACGAATAAACAAAAACATCATGTCGACATGTGCTATGAATGGATGTATAAATACCCTAGCCCTAGTCCTTGCCACGCCCAGGTCTAGCCAAGTCCGGCAAACCTTGTAAAAACTGACTACAGCTCTCTCTACAGCGCTCTCTCTTGTATATTATTGCTCTGAGGTTGTGAAGCTGATGGCAGTGGGGAGGGGAAGGAGATGGGGATGAATAGTTTTGGGAAGTACCTGGCTATTTAAATATATACCAAACATGGCTAAAGATATCTAAACCAACGTTTCGATTCTGAATAGTGGTCTTTTAACAGGGCGATTCTTTACCACTTTGGAACTGTGAAATAACACATCATCGCTAAAAAGGCAAAAGAGCTTAAGCGACACTTTGGTAAAAAAATTAGTTAAATATGCAGTTTTGATCAGTTTTTCTTTCCGCATCGAATGCTCTGACTCTCGTTTGATTCTGAAGACGCTTGTGGCCCTTCAGCCAACTTAATATTATATTAATATATATTTACCATTTGGGAGAAGACTTGACTCAAGCGACACAAGTTTGGGACTTTTTTAGCTTTTTGTCACTTCAGGTAACTCGACGAGAGCATTGAGTTACTTGAGTTAAAGTTCAAAATCCAACCAGGTACTAAAGACTTATGAATTTTACTGTCATTTAAAAAAAAATGCTCTGGTGTAAACTTCCCAAAATGGCGCTTCAGCCCTTTTGTCTTTCCGGCGAAGACATTTTGATTAAATTAAATTTATTTGCTCACTAGTAGCCGCATTAACTGACATTTTGCATTTTCATGCCTTGATCAGATTGGGAGTACAAAGAGGCTTTGCGTATATTTTGTCGTGGCATTGGAAAGGCTATTAGAGTGGCATTCGTCAGAAGCTGGGTACTTTTTGAATCCCTTCCTAATGTGTGAATACGAGCAATTTTAATATTATTACTACCTTCTTAAGAACAATGGTAACATTAAAATTGTATAGCAGATCATACAACAATGGTGTTGGCTTGTGAAAATATTATACGCTGAAGGAAAGTTTTTTATGACGTTGACCTTGAAATTTTATTTAACCACTGGGTTAAAAAAAAAATCATTGTTCCAGCTGAGCCTTCAAAAATATACACACTGTTTACGGCTAATTTTCAGAAAGTCATCAAGTTATTACTCTTTACTGATTTTTGTAAGATCCTTCATCAAAATATATCGTCGCCGGAAAGGCAAAAGGGCTGAAGCGCCATTTTGGTAAGTTTACACCAGAGCACTTTTAAGTTTTTTGTTTTACAATAAAATTTATAAGTCTTCAATACCTGAATGGATTTTGTTAAAAAAGTTAACTCAGGTAACTCAATGCTCTCACTGAGTCATCTGAAGCGACAAAAACCTTAAAAAGGCACAAACTTGTCGCTTGAGTCAAGTCTTTTCCCAAATGGTAATTATATTTTAGATGGCTGAAGGGCCATAAAAGTCTTCAAAATCAAACGAGAGTCAGAGCATTCAATGCAGAAAATAAATCTGATCAAAACTGCATATATAACTCATTTTTGACCAAAGTGTCGCTTAAGCCTTTTCGCCTTTCCAGCGACGATATGACAAAGAATTGTACTTCAAACAGTTTCAATGAAAAACGTGCCAATAATATGCTTAATGCGCATACTTGTTTTTTTTTATTGTTCTGTAAAAAACTTTACCAACTCTAATCCCTAAAGTTTCGCGGTATGATCGTGTGTATGTGTGTAAATAGGCAATGACGTTACATACATATATAGACACGTTGTAGCGCTCTCAAAGTGGCAAGCAATAATCACGCTAGTTGGTATGATTGGTGTTTAAGCCGATTTAGTACTAAACGGTCACGCGTCGCTTGAGGTCGTTTCAAGCAAGTATGGAACGCGGTCCAAACTTCTGATCTGTTTCGTTCATACACATATATTCTATGAATGTCTGTCTATCTATGTCATAAATGACCGATATTTGAATGATGAATTTACTGGTAACGTGTGTGTTTTGCTTGCCACATTTTATGTTAATATTCTAAGGCTATAACGTATCTATATATGTAACGTCATTGTTAATGGGTAGAAAAGCAATAGGCTTTAAAGAAAATATCAATTAAGTAAAATTCACTTCATAAATATATTACACGATAAACAATTTTATTACACAACGCTTGTATTTAAAATACAGACATACGACTAGATCCGGCTTCAGAAGATTGTAGATCAATACGATAACGTACCTACACAAGAAAACGTAAAACGCCTTCATATCTCATAACGCTGATAATAAATATATACATAGGCACCATAATTACATATGTCGTCGCTGGAAAGACAAAAGGGCTTAAGCGACACGTTGGTAAAAAATGAGTTTAATATTTCGAAATACATTCATATTTGCTTGTAATCTTTTCCCTATGCTTGAATTATCTTCTGTTTTTTTTAACTCTCTTTACTTTCCTTTGTATTATTCATATATTTTATACTTGAAGTAACAATATATGGAGGGATAGCTAATTTGTTTTACCCGACCCATCCGAAATTGTAATAAATCACTTTTTCCGAGTTTTAACATCGTACACCACAAGAGAGAAAGAGACAACAAATTTCTTGAACCGCTTCTATATACTGTCGCAATGATCTTAAGCTGGCTATCTTCGCTGGTTAACGGCGGGACTCCGCCCACATTTTTTAATATGCCACTAAACTTGACACAACTAAACGGTTTTTAGGTTAGATGCTATATTTTTGTTGATAAAAATACTGTGAAAAAGTGGCTATACGAATACACAAAAACATTATGTCGATATGTGATATGAATAGATGTATAAATACCGTAGCCTTAGTCTTAGCCACGCCCAGGTTAGCCGAGTCATGTTAAAATCATCAAAAACAAGTCCAAAACTGACTTCACTGCCTTGGCTCGGGCTACCTCTAGTATACTCTAAGATTTTATATATGTACTATGTATCTTTGACTGAGTTTTTTATAATTGGATTGTTTTCACCTTAGTGTGAACCATTTACAATAAATACATTAATAAATAATAAGGTAAGGAATACAGGTATATTAGAATTCATCCATTATTTAAAAAAACTGACTGCATTGAAGAAAAATGGTTGGAAACGATGTAGTTGGAAAGACACTCAACTACAAATCCAGAGGTCACGGGTTCCGGCGTGTCATAACACATTTTAATCCATATTAAATAATTTATATTATAGAATATTTGCGGCACGTTAATTAATATTAATAATCACTTAGTTTTGACATCTGTTTTTAATAATAAAGGGTTGTCAAAGCGTCAACAGTGAATTAAATATTATTAATAACCAAATCCTTTTTACCCAGAGCCACTTCCTATTTTTTTACATTACTACCTAATTAGTTATCTTGTTGTGTTTATGAGAAAATTGTTTTTCATTTTATTTTCAGCATACTTTGTATTGTGAAGAAACATGTAAGATGTTTATATTTTATTATTTAAAACAGTAGTAAAAAATAAGCTATTATTAATCATATATTTTTTTAATATCGCATAATAATTCGAGGATCGGGGTGTGAAGTCAGAAATTTAATTTAAATGTTGTAGTTCTTTCAATGATCTGATTAAAAAAAAAAATTTAAAAATATATTGTTTTATTATTAAAACAGCTTTCCTCCATGAATCGGAAACTAAGACTTAACTGTACGTCACTTTGCTCAACACAATAAGGTTTTTTACAGTCGAATGATTAAAAAATACATCCACTGTTTGCTGACTTAATTGATTTCACATCCCGATCTACCAATTGGTTTTGGAAGAGAGCAGTTAACTACTTAAGTACTTGTGTAATTAACGGTTAATGCCGTTTACAGGTTAATACAAAATAACCGTTAAACTTTGGCTAAAAACTAAGTCGGGCAATAGACAAGAATAGCATGGTTAGACAGCTACACTATCTATAATTGATTGAATTAACTGCGTAGTTACTAATAAGATTGAAATTGTGTTACAAATCGTGAGCTTCAATACACGATTTCAGTTTTATTGGTGTTATTTTATAGGTAGGTACTACTGCGAATATGAAAAGCAGTTAAATTTTCATTTCGCTTCCACCGGAAAGATTTTTCTGTTTTGATTTAAACAAATTGTTTTACTTTAGAAATTCTTATACCTACAATAAAAGCTTTCAGCTTATAAAATCTGCGAATAAATTTGATTGCCCATCTCCATCATGGCTTTATTATTTTACTGCTGTAACTTCATTTTTATTAGCTTTTATTGCCCGATCTGAAGTTGCCGGGTTGTAAAATAAATTGCTCGGAAAATCGGAATCGTTTGAGAATTGACAAACCCAATTTCCAGTATGGAAAATAATAATAATAAGAATGGGTAGTAAAATAACTCGGTGATTTATGCGATATGGGTTATGAGTTAGATTGAGTGGCTATCGAGGAAACGATTTGGATAGACGAGTAATGTTGCCTAGTGTTTTGTTCTGTTAACCAGTTGTTGATACCAGGTAAGGTTGTATATAAGCTATATATTCTTCAAAAAAAGGAACCGGTTCCTTCACATTACCTACCAAATTAAATAATACGATATTCCGAGGAAAAATAAATGGAACCGGTTAATATTTAAACCATTGCATCTGATCAATGGCATTTATGCGTAGCATAATATAAACCGGTTCCAAAAATAACCGGTTCCAAAAAAGTCGGTTTTAAAGTAACCGGTTCCTCAGAGAAACAATGTCGATGGTTCCAGGACCCGCTTGTCACCGGGACAGGAATATCGACTATCTCTAATTAGATGTAATAATGCAGAAAGCATCCAACCCACAATTTACCAAAATCGAGTTTTCCCATAGATAAATACGAGATTTCCATCTGCTGAAAACATTCAAGATCCAAATGCAATAGATTTTTGGTTATTCATTTTTTACTCACCCACATTGCAGATATTTGATTCAAATTGAAGTTTAAAAACATTAAAACGTAGGATGACATATGAAATTCAATTATATTTTTCATAGATTTTGTTTGTTGTTCTGCAACATTATGTTCACATTTTTATACTCTGTTACTCGCACCTTTGCTTGCCTGGTAGCAACTTGTTTAAATTGTATGTACGAGTTATCTCTTAGTTATCCTATTTTATAATATTTCGGTTTACCTAAGAGTAAATGTGTTAATTTCGATAACAGAAGTAAACAATTTATTAAAGTTTCAACTAAAATGAAAAAAGTTTTCCAATCGGTTTTCCGCTGAAAGTGGCGCATTACGAAAACTTACCATTACAATTTTTTTCCTTCATTTTATTCTCTACCGACTTAGTCAATAAAGTCAAAACTTTTTACATTAGGTTTGATGTTTTAAGAACTAACAGTATTAATCAACTGACACAGAAAGCATTAAGCAGATAATGTAAACAAGATTTTCTGAAAAAAAGTATAACTTTTTCTTGAAAGTGAATAAGTATGTATGAGACGATGTATGAATGTGAATAAAGCAAGGAGTGTGTTCCGTGATAGATTGGTATGGCGGTCCATCCTCTCTGCCTACCTCTCCCGGAAAACGGTGTGATGGTTAGTTAGTTTGTTGGTCGGTAATCAAGATTATAATGAAGCGTAAAGCTCTAATCACTTAATTTCAATTTTAAAATGAATTCTAGACTTGTGAAAAGTCAAATATCCCCCGTAAAAACAAAATGAATAAGTCTATTGATGACGCCATGTTCTTTGTTTGTAATTGTGTTCGGATAAATCTATGCTTACAATTTCAAAGATGTTTGCCGAAAAAAATAAATTAAATATCTTCTCACTCATTTCGTAATTACGAATTCTAGTGAAAAATATTATGACTTATAAAAATATGTTCACGAAGAATAACAAACGTAGCTTCCAAATAAATACTTTTCATTGTACATGATAATTCGTAAAATTAATAAATCGATTTTCTAATTTAATTTAAAAAAACAAAAGATCTGAACGCTCCGATTTGAATCTAATATATTGCGGGGAGATTAACAACTATATGTCGTCATTTGACTCTGATTCCCTTGGCGGCACTTCAATTTACAGCCGTTTTCACGAGTATATTTATTTGTTTTTCCTAAACTGACATTTAAATTAGATGGTTAATATTGTGAATTTTGCATTGTTGGCGATTAAAACTTTGTACCTAATTTCCAACGGGTAGAAGTTTTTTTTTTTTTTTTATTTGATTTTTGTCACATACATTTTTTTTTAAATTAGAAAAGAAAAAGATTACAAAAAGTAAAAACATTAATTAAAAAGAAAGAAACATATTATAAACAATAAAGAAAGAAAATAAGGAAGAACAATGTAGATATAACAAAAATCCCACATAGGCAAAAGCCAGTGCGTGGGTATACTAATATAAATCAATAGTAGGTTCTCTATAGCAATAATATAAATAGATAAACAGTATATAATTACAATTAATAAAGAGTTACATTTCAAATTAAGTAAAACATTTTAATTTTTTTTTTTTTTTTAAATCACAGCAGATAAGTTAGTTAAGAATTTAAAAAATATAGCAGTTATGGTATTAAGAGGTTGGTATTTTTTGTTTTTAACCAACTTTTTATTTTTTTTTTTTCAAATACAAAATCACAACAGATAAGTTAGTTAATTTTTTTAGAATTTAGCAATTTATGGTATGAAGAGGCTGGTATCTTTTGCTTTTATCCAGTTTTTTATTACATTTTTGTATGTATTTAAGGAAGTTGAATTTGAACACTTAAAATGTAATGAAAGTGAATTATACATTTACTTTACTTTATTTAGTTACTTTTCAACATAATTCATACGTTGGACATAAAGACTTAGAGCTGCTACAGTAGGCAAATGGCAACCTAATTCAAGCCACACATAACGTTATATAACGTTATACCCCGTAAGGGTGTTTAACGAGGGGTCTGGCAACAATAAACGAGCTTCACCATTTTCCCAATCACCAAACTTTTGTACGCCAAGAATCTCAATGAAATATTTCTTGTAAATTCGGTAATTCGACCGTGACAATAATACCACTGCCAATAGCGGACAATTAGATAATAACGGAAGTTTGCCAATCTCCTTTACGCCGGCAAAACTTTCCGGCGGGTATCTTGGTCCTGCCTCTGCGTAGGCCGAGCTTTAGTGGGGATAAGGGTTCCCCAGGGTCCCGATCTCAGCCCCTTCCCACAAACCGAAGGGGCATCGACCTTACCCCATTGGTCGAAAGAATGCTCATGTCTTACATTATGACCATTATCGCAATCACGATTAAGAGAATATGAATTATGTTATTCCTAATCCAAAGAGTTTTTGTGTGACCAACTAATGCCGTACTAAACACAGAGGGGTTTAGCTTATTTTATAAAAATTACATTTAAGACCTATGTTTTTGCTATCAGTGCCATTTGAGAACAAGTTGTGTCAGATTTTTTTATTTGATGTAGGCAGTTTATTGTTTACGGGCTGCAGACTGCACGGTGACTATTACGCTGATAGTAGCGAACCTCAGATAAGAGAGGGCACCAGAAGAAGGAGAAGTCGACCGGTTAGTAGCTGAGTGGACAAACGCGTCGGATTCCCACCGGGCGTCGTGGGTTCAATTCCTCTGCTAGCTAAGTCATCCATAATTGCACAAGAAACATCTTCCGCTTATTATGATGGCAGTAGGAGGTTTTTAAAATATTGTCAGGTTACTGACGATCTCCATGGTCGAGTGGTAAGACGCTCGACTACGTATCCAAAGTTCGCGGGTTCGAACCCGGCGTGCGCAAATAAGTTTTATTTAATTAATATGTTTCATAACACATTTAAATTATATAAAATTATATAAAACATATTTGCGGCACGTTCCAGAGTGGTAGATACTCCAAGTATCGCCCTGGTGAAAGATCACCATTCAGAATCAAACGTTGCTTGAAATGGCTTTAACCGTGTTCGGTGACCAGATGTGAATGGCCAGGTAATTCCTGACCTTACTATTCCCCATCTCCTTCTCCTCCCGCCTACTTTCAGCTTCACAACATACCCCAATTGGGGATGCCATAACCTCACTTGTTCTAGATGGATGGGAGCAGTTGAGACTCAAGTGCGGTATTCACTATAAAAAAACACCTCAATAAATGCCTCTATCAACGTTTAATGTTCTCACTAAAAGACTCATTCTAAATATACATCCGAAAGTTTTTCTCCAATTTGTTATTTTTGTTATGATAACCAGCGAATAAACACGATTACCAATTCCAATTATCAATTCATCTTCAACTCCGTAGTGCTTTAAAAATCATTTAAGTGTGTTGATTTAACAGCACGACTTATCTGAGCATATTGATTCATGAGAATCATGAGTCATCTCGTTTATATAATGTTCATATCCTTGAATTTATCATGAAGTAATCATGCATCTGTGTTTATCAATCATGCACTTGTTTTAATTTGATGTAGTCTAAATCGAGGCATGTTTTGAATCGGTTTATTTATTCAAAAGTTTTAGATACTTACAACAATATTAATAATTATATCAGACGTATAATAATATTCGAGAGAAATTAGGTTCATTTAATATAAAATTAGGTGTTTTCGAGTATTTGATAAATAAGTAGGGATGACCTGTTTAAGCTTTTATCGAACTGTCCGCAAAGACGAACTGCTCGTAAGATGTTTAACCACCTGCATAGGCGTGCACTCCATATAAGCACATAAGCACTGCCTACCCTATCGTACTTGCATAAAAATATGAATTACATTGGATAGAATAATATTAAATTATTGCAAAAAAAAAATCTACACTTTTAAACATACGCGCGAAGTTCAGCTGATTACACCGCCGCGAGTGCCACACCGACCTTTTTACTATAACGTGTCAAAAGCAGTAACTACATGTGCCCAAACGCCGCCAATATCAAAGTAGATTATTTTATGTTCACCAAACTACACAAAATATGTGTACATGTATGTTGTGAGCTGTGTGCGCGTTCAAGTGGTTCGTTTGTGTAAGTATCTTTGTTACAGAACAAATGCAATAACAATCAGTGACATCTGTTGGTACCTATCTTCATCATCATTTAATCAGTTGTTTTCCCTACTGCCTACTCTGATCAAAAGATCTGTGCACGCCACGCAGAAACTATCACTTTGCCACTTTATACAAAAACTCGTTAAAATACATCAATTTACAATATACATACAATCAACTACAAAACACGAACTCATTCTTATTTTTCGTTTGAGCAAATAATTTACACTTTGTATCACTGTAAAATGTACCTTTACACGTAAAACCCTACTTCTACGTATACAACCAAACAAAAAAATATATTTTCGTAGAAAGCAATCACTTTGTGGTCTGACATATTTAAAAAAAATAAAAAATAACTTTCTATGAGACCACAGATATTATTTTATTTTTTATGACCGACCGGTTGCGCTTAGCCTTAGAATCATCAGGTAAAAAAATTACTTTAAAAAAAAACAAAGTGTGCAGTTATATACAAATACATAAGGAGAACAAAATATAAAATAAAATGACAAAATCTCGATCAATTCATATTATCTGTCTCTTTATCTTTGTTATAATTTAAATGTTATTCCATTGTTTTCTCACTGTGCTATTATTTTATTTTATATTTTGTTCGCACAATGAGAAAACAATAGAATAACATTTAAATTATAACAGACAGAAAGAGACAGATAATATGAATTTAAAGAGATTTAGTCATTTTATTTTATATTTTGTTCTCCCTCTGTATGTATATATTTAACCGCAAACTTTGTATTTTTGTTTAGTTTACTTCTGTACCCTGATGATGCTTAGGCTAAGCGAAACCGGTCGTTCATAAAAAGTAAAATAATATCCGAGGTCTTATACAAAGTAATTTCTTCATTTCTTTTAATAAATATAATTCTACTACAGCCTAATCGAGTAGGACACCGATATATCTAAATATGAATTGATTGGATATATTTGAATAGCCAATTGTTGTGAGTTTCTCTTGGCTAATCCACGAACATTAACACGATTTTTAATTGTTGCGGTATAGTACCTTATACCACGTGAATTTTCAATTCAATTCAATTCAATTTCTTTATTCATTTTAATAACATTACAAAATAAAATTTTAATGCGTTATTAAAGATATGTACAAAAAAATATATATGGAGTAAACAAAAAAACAGAGTACACTGCATATAATATACAATATAAAACAAGATTTAATAATTAAACAGAATAGATATATGGTAAATACAAGTTAAGCAAGCAGCAATAAAACTTGCTGTTTAAATACAGTTTCGCTGATGCAAAAAATGTCGATATCCGAAGCGATTCGATTCAACAGCAAGAGTGCCCTCCCCACCGGCATGACCATTGGCAAGTTAGTCCTGCAGGCCGGGAGATAAAACAATCTATGCTGTCGATGACGGCGATAACCATCAGGAACATAAAAGTTAATGCTCTCCATGATAGATAAGTTTTCGAAACATCCACGTATCAATTTGAAGAAATGGGTGACGATGTACACATCCCTTCTGACCCGTAGATGGTTTGTTCCCAGCATACCCAAGAGAAACTTAGTCGGATAGAGCCACGGGTAGTAACCGTACTCCCTCAAAAAACTAGCTTTGAATCTCCCCTCAAATTATTCCCAAGCCTGTACGTTACATATGCATTCAAATAGTGTAGCAGATCACCACGTCCAGCGACAAATCTCAGGTTTTTACACTGCTAACAATATGTTCATTTATGCGCTTAAAGAGACAAAGCATCACACTAAACTCTCTAATGATAATTGGCACTTGCAACACAAAGCTTTAGTATTCCCCATCGCAAGGGGTCGGGATATAACAATATCAGACATTCAGATAATTGAATCAAAAGTCTCGCCTATTGGGCCAAAGCCGTAACTGAGGTACAGAAGTTCGGTGGTTACGGGGATGATTGTTACAGAAAACTTACAAGAAGACGGTCGGGGGGCGAGAGCTTCGCAAGTTTGTAGTTTAGAGGAGTTATCATTTCCATGCGGTTGATATATTAAATTAAGTTAAAGCGAGACTTTAAAATGAGGCGCTTTGCGAGTTCAGATTCTAAGGGATGGAAACTTTCGGACGAAGGAACTCATTGAAGGGTAAAGAAAAATCGCACAGCACTTTCCATCCAATTTGGTTTGTGATCATCTTGATTAAAACTAAAACAGTTTTTACAAACTACACTATCTTTGATGTAGGTAAATAGTAAATAGAAAGATTGTTAAATATTTTACTGCAAGTTCATCGAGGATGGCGTGGTGATATCGCAATTGAATTATTAAGCAATTCGAAAGGTACTACCATTACCATATATCAAGTAGATTTTATTTAATTGTTTTCAAGTGGAGAGAAAATGCGATATTTCAGTATTTTCAAAAATATAAATTGAGAACGCGAACAAACGAAAAGTGAAAGATATTTTTTGTTTATCGCTGGCGGTTAATAAATGGACGTTGTTATGCAAAAGCGTCCAACCCCAAAAATATGAAACTGAGAAAAAGGTGTTTGAAAATATGACGATACAAAAGCATATTACGGCATTTGTTAAGTGTTAAGTGCATATCAAAGTTTTTTCTTTATGAGAAATTTATTTATTTATTTTATTTTATTTATTTATTTTGTATTTGCAAAAACAGTTTTACACCAAATCATTGCAAAAAACACAACAAATGGTAATCACAACTACACAAAGATTAAAGGTAAAAAGAAGTTTAAAAACAAAAAATAAAATAGTTTTCAAGAAGTATATAATATTGTTAAAACTTAATAGCTAGTTCTTGCTTAAACTTGTTGTAGCTCGTGTGAAAAATATCCAAATTTCCTGCGAGGCAGTTAATTAGCTATAGGTAATTGATAATCTATCACTGCATTTGTTAAAAAACATAATAGTACTTCCTACGTTATCCTACATTTGATTGTGTAGAAATTTTCTAAAAAATGTCGATATGTCAAAGAATTTAGTACTAATGCGTTCGATGTGGGTAGGGTGTCTTTTATGAAATGGTTGGCGGTGTATATCTACGCACACTTTTTTGAAATATGTGAATAAAACAAGCAGATGGCATAATAGATAGAAAAAAACATGCCCCAAGTGACCATAAACCAAATAATAGAAAAAAGTTCGAGTGGCTTGGACGTTTTCTATGAATCATTATGTTGACACTTTTAAAACTTACATTTAAAATGCAGAATACGTCCAACCTACTTGGATGATTCTCACAAATTATATTGACGCAGTTAAAAATAATCACCAAATGCATTCACACCACTTGATGTTTTCTAACACTATTATCGTTAGTTGATATTTTATAAGCTAAAAACAGCAGAAAACATTCAAACCACATGCACATCAATTACTTCAATTTAAGTCAGATATCTGCAATGTTTTCAGCAGATATAAATCTGGTATTTATCTATAGGAAAACATGTAAAACTCGATTTTGGCAAATTGTGGGTTGGACGCTTTCTGCACAACTATGTCCAATCAAAGTGTTAAATAACTTTAACTATATATAATGGCCAAGTCTGATTAACCGGGTTCCAAAGACGTAAGGATTTCGTGATTATCTTCAACAAGAAAAATACTTAGCCGAAAGTTTTTTTTCTCGGACTGGTCGTAAGTTTTTTATCAGAAAATAAAATTTTGATTTGGCTGAAAGACATTTTTAATCGCACTGAACCGTGGATGTATGCCTATATATAAAGCACCACGTACCACACGAGTAATATTGCGGTTGAATCATAAACCTACTTTAAAAGCACGATAACTTTATCAATATCGCGTCCTATGCAAACATCAAACTCTGGCTACTTCTACATTAGCCCTGAATCATATGCCAAAGCGTTGCAGGCTTTGTACGCAATTGGAGTAGACTGGCCTCCCTCACTTCCCAACTGCGGGGGATGGACCGAAAGTTCGCCCTTTTGTCCCCACCGCTTTGTACGTATCAAGGTACAAATTCAATTAACAGACCCCACGTCAGGAAGGCAACTTGTATAATGTTTGACTCGCAGCTTCCAGATACTGAGATGTTTACCTCAAAGAAAGGCAATGCTTCTATTACCCGGAGGGACCCAAAGGAATTAGCTTAGAATAAAGGAATAATTAGCTACTGAAATAGGATCTTTGAATTGTGACGTATTTATTAAATGGATCAGTCAAATTAATTTATTTAATGATGCAATGACGCTTACTTTGATCATTGTAAATTCCTACGTTTATTTCATCAAATTTTAGAGAGTAATTCATACAGAAATGTCATTAAAATTAAAAACGTCTTTAATAAAATGAGGGTTGATTTCTGATTGAAAAAACTTCAAATATCCCTTGATTACGTTTACGATTTAAAGCTTTGCCAATTAAATAAAATATTTTGTCAATATTTAAATAATATTAATAATCTAAAATAATAATAGAAAAAAGCCAGAAACTAAAAAACCACAATGGTCATGACCGAGACTCGAACTCGGAACCTCTACTCTATCCGGGAGCAATACGCGAAAAAGCGGCATGTTTTTAAACGATCTCATACTTATATCGAAAATTATTGATATTTGAATTTCTTCCGATTTTAGGCTGCCATCTTTTTTGTGTCATATGTGTGTTTTAGATTATTAATATTATTTAAAAAACATTTGATAAAAAATAAGCATTAATGCTTTCTTTGATTCCAATTTAAAATAAAATGTTACGTTAGACGAACGCGAGATATAACCAATAAATGCGATGTTTGAACCATCATCCCCTCATAATAGGCAATGTGAGAGCTTCTCGTAGTTAGTCACATGGATTGCTCATGTATTGCGAGCTTAGTAGGACAGGACCATTGGGCAGGTCTTTAGGAAGACCAAGATATATCTTTATGGACAACGTGCTGCTGGTCGATTTAGAGAGGCCAGTGACCAAAAGCAATAGATCGTTGGAGACGGATTATCAATCAGGTTAATGCTCCACAAGAGCTGTCTGGACATCCGAAGAAGGAAACGAAGAAACGTCGAGACGAAGTGTATTTCCCGAAGAGAAAGCTGAGCTAATACAGTGAGTTCAAGTCATTAATTTATACCTAACTGGGCTTTTACAATACATCTATTGCTTCCTTAAAATTAAATGTCCTGTGCTTGTGAGTGATTTTTATAATAACACGTAACTCTTTCATAAATGATTATTCACCCTGTTCCTCCGAAGTGCTAGGCTGAAACATTGGGAGGTCGCGGGTTTAAACCCAGCGTGGGTAAATATTTTTTTTCAATTAATATGTTCTTTCTTCATCCACATTTTATAGTTTAAATGTGTACTTTTCTATTAGTTGTAAGACAAATAGTATGTTTTCACGTGACCCATATTTGATTACTTTGACAATAAAAAAAAAACAATTCAAAGAGCATCATCCCAAGGTCATATTCCACTGTTCAGTCGATTTAATAGTGCCACACTACCCTAAAGTCAGTGGGGGGTGAAATCAACCCTCAGGGAATCGGAAGCATCCCTCCATCGAGCAAATGCACAGAGCGTTATAAGGGAAGGTAATTAATTCACGTTTCATTTAAGATTACTTAGACAGAAAGGTATGATTATTAATAAGAGCCGGAGACATCTTGGATCGTTGTGGATGGCGCGTATTAAATTCGCATTACAAAGCGGTTAGGACGACATTAATAATAATATTATTATTACAATATACTGATGTCACAGATGAGGTGGTTGTTAGTGTTGCGAAGTGATTTTGATGATGTTATTTGAGATAACTCTAAAGTAGTTCACGAATGTCAAAGTAAATTAAATCGATGAACGGGTACGATTCAATTTTTAAAATTAATTTAATACATTAGATAAAAAACATAATTACACAGAAATAAGCCAAATGTAAACATGGATAAATAAAATACATTTCGTACGTGCGTCGATGATAAGCTGCAATACAAATGTGCATACATTATGGCTCAGTCATAATTAATTTCTTACAGATACCTGTTCTAAGAAATTAATCATGCCGCGACATGTTGTGTAAACTTTTAGTTTCCCAAATTATAGATTTTCTAAGTAGGTACATAATATTAATGTATACAAGATATTTCATGATAGGAACAGTTCAAGTAATACACAAAAATATAATAGAATATAAAGAAAATGAACCAAAGAAGAGAGAAAATATACAAAATAAAACGAAGAGGAAAATGTACAAGGGAAATTTATTAAAATGTATAGATATACAACAAAATAAATATTTATACAGATACAAAGGTAATCCAGTCGGTAAGTAATGAATTAAAGATATATTATGTATGCATTGTCCTCGTAATATTTTTTTCAGAATCTGCCATCAATCAAATAAACCTAACTAGTGTTATCTAGCAAATACGTTACCAATGAAAGTAACGATTTTTCAACGAACAGTTTTTGTTAATTAAATCGAAAGTTTATGGTACGTACGCACTTTTATAGATCGAATGAAATTCGACAACAATACAGAAGTATTTTTTTCTACTAGGAGTTCTAATTATTAAATTATATTATATTTTACTAGTGAGTGACTTGTCATGAAGATATATCAGTTCCATTTTAAATATAGAACAGTCTGAAGATGTTAGTTACAGGGTAAAACCGGATCGGTGTAACTATGTCGTATTTAAATAGAATTCAATGACGAATTACAATAATTACATTTGCAAACTTAGAAATAATATTATTTATAAATTAATTTAATTTACGGTACAATTTATTTTCCTCATACACTGATGCGTATGGCGGTGAGGCGTGAAACTGTTAGTGGAAGAATGAAAGTAGCTTAGCTATAGAAATGAGATCCCTTAACAAAAATTATTTTTTATTTAAATTATTATGTCAAGCTACAAAGTGTTTGCTTCCTTCGATAAGTTATTATTAGTTTTTATAGTTGAAATTTGTACGAAATTATTATCATTACTGTAATGTTTTGTTCTTATCTCTTTAAATAGGTGACACTCTAACTCCAAATGAAAGGGTACTCTCTCACACATGCAGAATATAGAGTAACGTTCAAACTACCCCTCTTGTTATTAGCTCTTATGAGTTCGCAAGGGAGCAGTCTTAATTGATAGAATTAAGAATGACACTCCGGAGGGCAGTGAGGGTTAACTCGGCCAACGTAAATTAATACCCATTATGTGCAGCTATTGTGGGAAACACACAGCGTTAGAAACAAAAGTGGGGCAGTAGATATCAAATGGGTTCATTACCCAGATACGTGGGCGGAATGGAGTGTGTTTGTGGAAATAATGGGATATGTTCCTATCTTCATGTTGCATTAAATATAAATCATTTCTAATGAAAATGAAATGGAAACATTGTATAAGACCACAGATTTTATTTTATTTTTTTATGACCGATCGATTTTCCTTTGTCTAAGCATCATCAGGGTACAAAATTAAACTAAACAAAAAATACATAGTGTGTGGTTATGTATACTCATACATACAGAGGGAGAACACTATATAAAATAAAATATTTTTAGAAAACAGTAAGGAAACAAAAAATAAAATTTAAATTATAACAAAGGATCAGAGAGAAAGAGACAGATAATATAAAATGAAAGAGGGAAAACGTCAACTGAGAACGTGATAAAAGAATAATGAGAAATTTTATGAGTTTACGAAAAATGTACCTAATATTGGACTACTGGAAAAATTAAGTTAAGAATATGACTTTTAATTTTAAAAGCTTCCTTTATTTCTAGTGCTTCTCAATTATTTAATACGTTGCCATGACCGTTTTTATGGATAATATGAGCACCGGTGCTTTTATTTAAATGAATATGTGGTCTTATACATAGTTATTATTTCATTTTCATTGAATATGTCAAACCACAAGGTGATTGCTTTGAAGGAAAATATTAATCATTTCCTTTGTGAGTGCGTACGGCCGTACGAGTGTGAACTTTTCAAATTTGGAACTGATGTTAATTGAAGTAATCATATTAAAAAAAACCTTTTCAAATCCCTACCTACCTAATAAAGAACCTACCTGTAAGGTATTTTAGCAGACATTATTCTATATTTGAAATGGGTGGATTAAAAGAAACTCTTTTTTTTTTGGCAAGTCAAATTACATCCCGTGATTTTTTACGGGTAATAACATAAAAAAAACACAGCCAGCATTACAAACATTAGATTAATGAGGTACTAACACCGTGTGTATAACAAATGTATCCAATTAGTGCGAGTTTCACCAGTTTTTTGTCAAGTCATTCTGTCCACGTGACTCTTGATATAATGTCACTGAATTCTGTGAAATGTTTTGTTTATTTTTTTGAATGACACCTTTTAAAAGGTCAGTGTAAATAGATCAGTATTATTAAAGAGATATTACTATTTCGCCATCCGTTAGGGCGGTGTCAGGAGGCGGGTTGAGGTAGGGGGTAAGAAAGGGGTTTGTATGTCTTGATCTTGAAGAGGCTGGATTAAATAATAGAGAAAGAATTTAGTAACACACCTCTTACTTGTCACATATTGTGTTTTGAGAATTTTCTACACATTTAAAAAAAAAGTTTTTTAGATATTTTTTGCGTTTGAAATAAGTTTTTAATTTAATTTTAAAAGTTATATTCATAATATTGAAACAACTACCTTTTTTGGATATTTTATGATAAAACGTGTTCTGACATAATGAAATATATCATTAAATCTTATCACGATATTAATAGTATATGTACAAAAATAGTAAAAAAAAAACATTGACTCCACACAGGAGAAACAATTTCTCTCAGGACCCATATTACCTTTGGGGATGCTGTGTGGAGGGTCTTTTTGAGGAAAGGAAGGAGTAAACCTGAGTGTTGAATAAGCTCATATTGTAGGAGGGAAGACATAATGAAATATATCATTAAATCTTATCACGATATTTATAGTATATGTACAAAAATGGTAAAAAAAAACATTGACTCCACACAGGAGAAACAATTTCTCTCAGGGCCCATATCACCTTTGGGGATGCTGTGTGGAGGGTCTTTTTGAGGAAAGGAAGGAGTGAACTTGAGTGTTGAATAAGCTCATATTGTAGGAGGGAGGAAACACTGAGGCCGGCAAATCATTCAACAGCCGACCTGTTGAACACAAGAATGCGTTGTAGAAGCGCCTGTTCTCACGTATCGAATGTCAACCGTGTACAAATGTGGGCGCGCGTTTGGCGAGTTTCCCGGCTATGCACCGGTGCCGAAAGGATCAATGACGCAAGTTCGGAGCATCTTCCATTGAGATACCGGTAAAAAATACAGCATTCCCACCTGACGTCTGTGCTCCAAAGATTGGGATCCGTTTTTTAAGATAGAAGGATCTATCAAACGGACCGCCCATTTATTGGTATATTTTTTATTATTATTAATGTGTGTATCACAACTTGTATTTTATTATTATTGTAACTATTTATTATTAGCAATTGTGAAAGGTGTTGCATTGCACTACTCCTGCATACCTTCTGGAATAAAATTAAATTGTTTATAATTTTGTAACTGTTAATTCATGGTGGAATTCCATTTTAATGATTTAATAAAACAAATTTATAACTTTATTCCACTTTTTTTATTATTTGACTGCTATAATAATGTAATTTTCTAATTTAAATCATAGTATAATTTAAAGGCACTTAAAAATTCCAAACAATTAACAGGTAATAATAATTAGTTATTACCCAAGTGCATAGCACTTAAAAATTCCTTGATACCGAGAAATTATATACCAAATAAATGATAATAATAAAAGTAATCTACTGTAAAAGTGCATAATAAATATAATCATGTAACCATACCATAATACTGGGAGTAACCCAATAATTAGGAAATTTTATGGAAAATCTGGACATTACAATTAAGATGGGAAAACCTAAAATAAACTCGTTAACAATCAGTATTCACCAACCTTGCATTATATAAATACATCGTAAAATCATATTTAGAGAAATATAACTGTAACCCATCTTAAATAAAAATTCATACCAGATAGATTTATAAAATAGTAAACTAAAAGTAACTTGTAACTAGTAAAATCATGCAGCAATACTGATAAACATAATTAAAGTAAAATCATGGTTTACCACCCCTGATATCCCCACAAATAGTATATAAGCCATAGAATAAGAACAACCTGTACTAGTCTGAAGTTGGCCGTTATAGGCTGAAACCGGTCCAGACAAAAAATAAAAAAGTGGAATAAAGTTAAAAATTTGTTTTTAAAAATTCATTAAAATTTAAGTATTATTATTATTTCTGCACTGACTCTGGGGGTTGTTTTTCAGGTATTTTGGAGCTCCACACTTGAGGTGACTACCAAATTCAAAAGTGGGGCGCACTTGCAATTAAGTCAACATTTGTCATTCTAATACTACACATTAATGATAACCCTTTCTTTTAAATTAACAACTAATAACCGAGTGTCAATCAAACAAAAAATATTATTCATAAAAATATTTCATGATGCGTTAATTAATGCCCCACACTCGTTGCAGTGGCTGGGGAATCGAATGACAGAGGATCCATTAATACCCCTCCCCTGTACTTGGGCGAATTTCATTCATTATTATACCCTTTGAGAGGCTCACTATTAAATTAATTACGTCCCCAGTACAGTACGCTTTTCAGTTTACCCTCGGGTAGCACTCGAAAGCACTTCTTGCAATTATTACCTTTGTGCCTCAGAAAGTGGAAAAGAGAACTAGAATTAAAATTATAACCGGATATCAGAGAGGAATTGTTCACTTTTGAAGCATTTGCCTGATGTGAAGCTTACAAAAAATTTATTGTTTTTCTACAATACAATTTCTTCAAAACTTTTTTAAAGTCCGAAGTACCTGCATCAAATACAAATACATTTGTCATTGAGTCAATTTGATAAATCTCTCTTAAAATCAAAGTTCATTATTCTCTTCCCAACCCTGCTTTGCGTTTGGGGCATTTGTTTCTATTTCCATGTCTGCTTTTACTTTTACTTTTTTACATTCCACGCAAGAGGTCTTGAGGGAAATAATTTTCTATGTCATCTTTGAGGATGCTGTGTGGAGGGTATTTTTGAGGAAAGAAAAGAGTAAACCTGTCGTAGGAGAGAGGAATTACAGAGGTCAGGAAGTACAGAAATCATTCACAGCCGAGCTGTTGCGCGCAAGAACGAGTCGTAAAAGCGGCCCGTTTTTACGTGATGAACGTTAACCGTGTACAAATGTTGGGCGCGCGTTCGACGTGTTTCCTGGCTTTGCACCAGTGTCGGAGGGATAACGCAAGCTCCTCGGAGCATCTTCAATTAAAATACCGGTAGAAAAAGGACAGCATTCCCACCTGACGTTTGTGCTTCAAAGATTGCAATCTGTTTGTTAAGATAGATGAATTTATCAAGCGGACTGTCCGTTTCTGCATAGTCGAAGGGTTTTATCTAGGTATTTTGGGGCTTTAAACCAGGGGTGGCCCCCAAACTTAGCGGTTAGTACTATTACGTTATTATTTACGTTACTATTTTATTTACTATTATATACGTTAGCTGTGTACTATTAAAGTGTATCCTGTACAATACCTTTCAGCTCCTAAGAGGCTAACTGAAACTTTATAAATCGGTAATATATCTTTTCTGTAAAACCTTCATGTGTGTGAATATGTTTTTAAATGTATTTATTAGTTTAATTTATTAGTTTTTTATTGTGTACTCCCTTTTAAAATTAGTATTTCTTTGTAAAAAAAAATATTCCTATTTGTTTTATAATTTTGGCTTTCCCAGAATGAGCTTTTTTAAACTCCCTGGATATATCTTTTTTGTACTATACTATCACCTTAATAAATAAATAGATGAACTTCATTCTACTGTTAACGTTGAATACCAATAATTTAGTTTTATTGTAATTGATCCTTTTCTTCCTTGCTAATGTTCCTAAAGTACTGTTTTTTTTTCTAATAATGTTTTAGTAAATAATTCTTAACTTCGATAAAAAACTTTTGTATTTAAATATGTATATGAGTTTATCGATTATTTTAACTTTTAGGTTTTTTAAATTTTATTTAAACAATAATTATTACTATTTTAAATTAAAAAAAACAATTTTTAGTTAAAAGTTCTGCTAGGTAATTATTTTTACGCGTGACAGCTGTTTCACCTTCTAAGGGCATTATCAAACATTTTAAAACCATAAATAAAAATATATCGATTATGCCCACTACGTTTGTTTTATAAACTAGGAAACCTTACAATAAGATGTATATATTTTTAAAAAAATAATGAAAAACATTCCCGGGTTACGAATTACCTGACAATATTTAAAAACTTCTATTGCCATCATGAGAAGCAGAAGATGTTGCTTGTACAATGATGGAGGACTTAGCCATCAGAGGAATTGAACGCACGACGCCCGGGTGGGAATTCGACGCGTTTGTCCACTCAGCTACCGACCGATCAATATATTGTTACATTTATAAAAAAAATGGTAAAGAATATTGCGTTCGTTTCTCATAACTTATATAATACAAAAGGAGTTCTGGCTATTTTGGGCAGAACATATTATAAAAATTGCGTTTACCATGAGTGCAATTATCACAATAGTTTGTATTTTATTCACTTCTTTGGCATGTTTCATTCTGCAGCTGCATGCTGAATCGCTTACACCATTTGCGTCAAGAAATTGCACTATGAAGAAACAGTTTGATTGCTTAAAGAATTGTTTCTATGTTTGGACAACTTCTTTAAATTCCTTATAATCATTTTTGTTCCACTAGAAACATCATACCTCAATAGGAGATTCCGTAGATACTTAAATGTTAAACCGTTCAGTTAAACGTTTAAAAGCTTCAATGCATGTACTTACCTGCAAGCGGAAGGCATTCGCTTGCCTAGATTTCATTATTGGAATGGCGTTATGTGTATATTTCCTCCAAGGTTTTATATACAGCCTTGTTTTTGTTGGAATCGTTTGAGGTATTCACAATATCTTGAAGGAAGACGTAACTCACCTGGAACAAAAAAAAAATCATGTTAGGTTGTAGGTAGGTACGTCTTTGGGTACTGAGGTTAGTAAATTTAAAAAATTTCAAATTTTCGAAGAATGGCAACACTTTGTGGTTTGAAATATTTATTGAAAATGAAATAATAACTTTGTTTTAATTTTAAGTGTTGTTCTATTGTTTTCTCACTGTTCTCTTATTTTGATGTATACTGTGTTCTCCCTCTGTATGTATATATAACCGCATACTTTGTATTTTTCATTTAGGTTAATTTTGTACCCTGGTGATGCTTAGGCTAAGCGAAACCGGTCGGTCATAAAAATTAAAATAAAATCTGTGGTCTTGTACAAAGTTATCATTAAATTTTTATTAAACAATTTTTAGTATTTTAATGTTAAAATATACCACTGTGTCAGTCTATGTCATTTTCATATGAATGTTGGCGTATTTTTTTTAAACATACACAAATTACAAATATATCGTCGCTGGAAAGGCAAAAGGGCTTAAGCGACACTTTGGTAAAAAATGATTCAAATATGCAGTTTTGATTAAAAAATATATGCGTCAAAAGCTTTGACTTTCGTTTGATTCCGAAGACTTGTGTCTCTTCAGCCATCTAAAACATATTTACCATTTGCAAGAAGGCTTGACTTAAGCGACACAAGTTTGAGAATGTTTAAGCTTTTCTTCGTTTCAGATAACTCAAGGAGAGCATTGAGTTACATGAGTTTACTTTTTTTTTCAAAATCGAGCAAAGTACTAAAGACGTATGAATTGTATTGTAAAAAAAAACTTTAAAGTGCTCTGGTGTAAGCTTCCCAAAATGACGCCTCAGCCCTTAAGCCTTTCCGGCGATGATATATTTGTATAAACAGTCCATTTAAAATTGAATGGTTTAAAATTAATTCGTTTCATAGTGAAAGACCCTATCACTATCTTTCCCTGTGAGAGTTCGCTATTCAACACTGAAATAGTCCTTGAAAAGATTTTACTTTGTTTCATTATCAGAACTGACTAGCTATGTACTTTCATATTTCCCGTTTTATTCATTTGGTCCCTCTGTGTACCTCAAATGAAGGTGGTCTTTTTCCGACAGGCTCCGAGAAGTGGAAATTTTGTGTAGTAGCACACAAAAATCACATCTTGGAAATGGTTGAAAGGACAAAACAAAAAGAAACAACAAAAAATGATGTTTGTTTTTCAACTTTCCTGCAAGCATTTTATTCGGCAATATTTGAAATAAATGCAAAGTTTTGACTGTAAAAATAGCAGGCCAGACACGAACAATCAATAAATGGTTCCAAACCCGCTTGAATTCATAAAGAATAAAAGGAGTTTTCTCGTACCTAAGTAGATTGCAGGTTTAACGACGGAAGTTAGAGTGGTCATTAGAAGCAAGTGTTTTTTAACGGCGTTATGATGTTCTAACGGCGGACAACGGGGGGTAACGAAACACTGGAGTGGCCAATCGAACCTACAATTCCCTTCAGCTTTAACGAAAAGATCCCCTTTTCGGCTTGTTGTCTTTACAACCTTTAATTCGAAATTGATTTGAAATGGGCTTTTAAATAAAATAACGATGTGCTTTTATAGTAATGATGTTGTAAGTGAGTTATAAAAATGATTTAATGGATTTTTTTGTTTAAAGCTGTATTAGGTGCTAAACGCTGTGTATCGACATCAAAGCTTTATATCGGATAATACAAAAATTAATTTAGTGCATTTGGTATAAATTTAAATAATAAAAATAATTTGTCCTATTTTTTAGATGACTTGGTATACCTAAATCTTAACCTCAAAAATGGTGTTATTAAATCATCACCATTCTCTTTTCGCAAGCAGGTTTATTTTTTTAAATGTTTCCCAACACGTTTATGACATTTGCAGAATTTGAAGGCTCGTGGAAAGCTATTGGTAAGAGCCACCATTTTCCTTAGTATTTAATAAGAAAAAAAATATCGGAGCATGTTCTCGTACGCGTGTGCCATCATTAGTTCAAAGAACTTTTCATTTGATGTCTTAGAAAATGATCCGAATCTTCGAAGTAAATAACTTCCTGGCGAGATTACACTCAAATCTCCACGGAGCAATAATTTTATTCGCGAAGATTAATTTAAGCGCTTTTTTCATTTTGTCTTCATAATAATTCTTATGATACTGGACTTTCTGGAAGTTTAATTTTCTTTTAAAATTGGAGAGATGAGATTTTTAATTGGACCTCGGCCTTTACAGCGTACAGTAGAGGGTAGTAGATATAAAATATAATACAGGTAAAACTGGCAGGAAGGGAGGAAGGCTTCTGAGAAAGTGAAATGAATTGTCAAAAAATAGGGGGAGTTTTACACAACTTTCATGCACAAAAAAGAAGCTTATAAAAGTTCAATGAATTGGAAAAGTTTGAGTTCGTGAATTTAATATTGTTATGCAGTGGAAGTAATCCATAGCAGGGATAATGATGTGTCGAGTTCCGTACCGTGCCCATTTTACATTCAGTAATTCGGCATTGATGGAGCACATGTAAATTGATGTGTGAAAATGCATAAAGTATGCACGAGAATAAATAGTATTTTTATAACCGAGTGTTATTTTTGTAAGAGTATACGCCAAATTATATTCGAATGAGAATGAAAATAAGAGATAGATGGTTTATATCTCTTTCTCATTTTCAGTGAACGTAGTTTTTAGCTGAAATCAAAAACCACTATTATCGTTCTGTGACAAAAGTATAAAAGGTTCCATCTTTTTCTTATACTCATCGACTTATGATTTTAAAAAAAAAAATCACCGAAAAAACAGTTTTCGACTTTTTTGTTTGTATTTTGTTTTCATTCCCAAGTCTTCAATTGTTACTCTTTCTGAGTATTTTGTTGAGACAAGCAGTTATCAACACTTGAAAAATAAATGATTTGAACGTAAAATTCAAAGTGATACTGACGACAGTTTTAATGAAAATCACCCTGGATGGTGAATTTTGCTACTTACCTTGTTGGTGTCCGTGTTGAATGGCGAACACAAGTATTTTCTTAAATTTTGAAGTCATCGTATTTATATAGATGAATTTATGGGATCGTCAACATAATAATATCCATGCAAAAATATTGCTTAAAGAATGTTATCAATTATTTCATAAAAAATACAAATAAAAGCCTCATAACCGTGTCGAGATGTGTTGATCTCTGTTGCTTTTCTTCATAGTGGTATGAGCTCGATAATTCCATATAAAATCAATCGATTGATCAATAGAATCGGAATGGTAGATACTCATATTGTAAGAGATCAGTACTCAGATTTGAAACTTTGCTTGGATTGGCTCTTGGTATATTTGGTGACCAGAGACTTTTAGATAAAATTTCTTCGTCTCATCTTCATCGCCTAATAACTTATTTTAACCTCACAACATTCACCATTGATTCATGGAACGTTCATTGGAACTCTTAACAAATAATATCGGTGGGTTCGATTCACGTCGAGAGTTCGATTCAATTCAAGTTATGTGAAGATTCGTTAAAAAATTACGAAACTTTCAAACTCGACCACCTTTTGACACAATATATAAATAGTAAAGGAGTAAGTTCAAGGACATCACTAACTATATACCAAGACATTTGTTACGAAACGTGTAACAAAATATTAAACATAGTTGTTAGACAACTGCGTATTCCGGGTAGACAAAAACAAATTGTTTGGTGTGTTTGTTATAATAAAATGATATAATTTCGGTTGTGATGTGAGCACGTAACATTCTAAAATTCAAAAATACGTAATTCTTATTTTCTGTACATATGTATAATGAATTTATCCCACTTTTCTCACATTAGTTGGTGGTGTAACGCACAACATAGCTTTCTTTCATTCTCATGGGTTCTATTCTCAGCCGTGAAATTAAAAAGAAAATTGTATTTTGAAATCTTTTTTTAATTTATTTGTATAGCTCATTGTATATTTTTTTAAAAATTCCAACTGAAAATAAGGTTGAAAACATTAGGCTTCACAAATCCTAAAATTATAATATTCCCGTGATTTTCACGGATCTGCGCTAGTATACAATAAAATGTCTAAGCCATTTCCCAAAATAACAAAATAAAATACTTGAACTCCGTAGATATTCAAAGAACGCTAGGTCAAAGTTATTTTCGCAAAAGTAACCCCATTTAACATTAAAATTCCGCAGGGGTGTGCAATACCTAACGAAGTAATCATGACTATTTCTTTATTGTTTTAATGTGCCTCCGGGGAACGGAGCCATTGTTATGAAAACAAAGAATAATTATTATTCTGCTGTCTAGAAAATTAAGTCGCATTAGTGCGAATTTTTCGTCCCATTTTCGTGGCCTTTTTGAGGAAGACTTCGAGAGTCATTTGCCGGAGAATATACTTACCTAAACATCGCCATTATCATCATCACACGCCGCGCCGTCTACAAACTGAATATGAGAGAACTTCTACCGAGAGATTTTCTACCTGCCATCAATCACTATCTATTTTGTCTTTCTGGTGCTCTACTTACTGGGATCTTTCCGTTTAACTCTTTTAATGGCCGGTCAGTAGCTGAGTGGACAAAAGCGTCGGATTCCAACCCGGGCATCGTGAGTTCAATTCCTCTGCTGGCTAAGTCCTCTATCATTGCACAAGCAACATCTTCGGTTTATTATGATGCCAATTGGTATTTTAAATATTGTTAGGTTATCCGCAACCCGGGAATTTTTGTCTCAAATATTTTCTTCAAATTTAGTGCCAAATAAATGCTGCAGATTTAATTTATTTTTTTATGATTGATCGGTTTCGCTTGGCCTATGAAGCATCAAGGAACAAAATTAAACTAAACAAAAATACATAGTGTGTGGTTATATATACTCTTACATACAGAGGGAGAACACAATATAAAAATAATAAAATAGAACAGTAAGAAAACAAAGGAATAACATTTAAATTATGACAAAGGAACAGAGAAAAAGAGACAGATAATATGAAATGAAAGAGGCAAAACGTCAACTGAAAAATATGTCAAACCAGAAAGTGATTGCTTTCTATGAAAAAATTAAGTTTTTTTATTCCGGAATGTTAGGAGGTTAGTACAATTCCGCATATTCCGTAGGGAGATTGTTGCAATACTCATTTCCTTTCAAATTTGCATACAAAGAAAGCGCTAGTTACATTTTGGGTTTGCCTAGGGAGAAGATCATGTACTTAACATTAATTATAAAATATAAACTTGATTATTTTTTCAATTGAAATTGTTAATTTATTCAAATGTAATGCATAAGATTATTTTTTAAAGTTATATTTTCTTAGTAAGCAATCACTTTGTGGTTTGACATATTTAATGAAAATGAAATAATAACTTTGTATAAAACCACAGATTTTTTTCTTCATTTTTATGACCGGCCGGTTTCACTTAGCCTTAGCCAGGGTACAAAATTAAACTAAAAAAGTACATAGTGTGTGGTTATATATACTCATACATACATTATTATTTTATCACGTTCTCAGTTTGCCTCTTTCATTTCATATTATCTGTCTCTTTCTTTCTGTTCCTTTGTTATAATTTAAATGTTTTTCTTTTGTTTTCTTATTTTATTTTATATTGTTTACTCCCTCTGTATGTATGAGTACATATAACCATACACTGTGTATTTTTTTTTGTTTAGTTTAATTTTGTAACCCGATGATACTTAGACCAAGCAAAACCGGTCGGTCATGAAAAATAAAATGAAATCTGTGGTATTTTACAAATTTATTATTTCATTTTCATTAAAAAAAGTTAACTACAAAGATTGCCTTGAAAACAAAAGCATGTTTTATTTGAAAATAATAATATAATTCAACATTAAACTTTAACTAAAATGGTCTCCCTAACACTGCTGAACAAGCTTACACTAGCAAGCTTTTGCAGTTTTTACTAGAAAGTATAAAAAAGGTAGAAATGCATGTTTCGAGAAAGGTCTTAAAGGTGCATCTTAATCGGATTCTCGTTTCCAAGATCCATTACCGTATTGGTATCCAATGCCCGTCTCAGAAATGCAAAAGTTTTCGTTTTACCAGTTTTTTTAAATGCATTCCACTTTGAATAAAAGTCTTAAATAGAATCGAGCCAGGAATCGCAGGACCAAGTTTTTAATGTTTGCATTTAATTGATTCGACTAATTGAAATGTCTGGTGTCATTTGATGCTGGAGACGCCTTTGCACTGGAAGGCCTGACCGATGATTAATTACCCGATGAAGATGTGTTACTTGCCGAAAGTTTTGTCTTTTGTTACTATCAATGTTTACCAGCTAGAGTAAAGAATGGCCCTGGAGCAGTTATGCATAACCCACGGCCTATTTCGTACAACTTTTAGATATTTCAACAAAATATCTAAAAGTTTCTAATAATTCTGATGAAAAAACAAGAAACGAACTTTTCAAAACCTGTAGACGGACAAAAGCTGTTTTATAGAATACTCATACGAAAAGATAGTTTGTTATGTGAACAAGGTATTAAAGTGGCAATGTAATATAATCCGAATCATCACTATCAGAAAAAAACACAAAGATTTTGACTAGAAGTGTAAAAAAAAACTTTGTTACTAATAATATTTGGATAATTTGTGTAGCGCCGTTTTTGTGAAAAATCACCTCAAGGGCGCTCTAACCAACTAACCATCTCGCCGCTTATCCGCAGGGGTGGGCAGAGAGGACGAACTGCCACACAACTCTGCCTTGGCACACACTCTTTACTTCATTCACATTCATACATATTCTTGTTCTTAACTCTTGCTCTTGACATGTCCCGACTTAAGTATTTGATTCACTTGATCATGCCATATCTTCTTCGGGCTCCTCCGACTTATTTCACCATTCACTTTCGCGTTCTACGTTCACCTTACACTAATTTCTTCGTTCATCTGCTCTACATGCCCAAATAATATGAGCGTTCATTTTTTATCCCTATTCATCAGCCTTGCATTTTTTCCGGATATATACATTTTTAACACGGTCACACATTGTTTTACGCACATACGCCTCAGGGATCTCATTTCTACAGCATTCAGTCTACTCTCATCCTTTCTCTGCCAGTTCCATGTCTCACTGTCATACATCAGGGTTGGTATAAGCACTCCATTGTGGACTTGAAAACTTTGTTAACACAATAAAAGTCTTTGATAAGATTCTTCTCAGCTCAACAACAAATAAAGTAAGTAATCCGATACATCAACATTATTATCAGAAGTGGGTTTTGATATTTCATAGTTAATAGCCCTCGATCGAAAATTATTTCTGATTTGCAAAAGGATACGCTGCAAACTATAGGCTGTCTTCAATATTTTTAATATGCACAGCCGCTTAAAATTGTAATTTTTTTTATGTTTTCTTTAATTTTTCAGAATGATAAAAACGACGGAATTTAGTAGTTGGACCTTAAGTGTAAATAATTTTTCGACTGCGGCGCTGTGCTTATTATTTGCAACTTACGTTTGATATATTTTAAAGAATTCCGTTTTATAAAATCCAAAAAGATTTCATGACAAATTTTTGTTTAGAAAAAATAACTTTTAGAGAGATAAAACCAATAATTAACCAAGAACATTTTATTTATTTATTTTATTTAAGTACATATAACAGACATGATGCCCAAAACATATATATATATATATATATATATATATATATATATATATATATATATATATATATATATATATATGAGTGGTTATTTAACAACAGTAGGTAATTCAGTAAAAGTTTCTGAAAAATGCAAAAGTAAATTAATAAAAAAAATAATAAAAATAGTAAAACATATTGAATGCTTTCCGTTTTACAAATATAAAATGATTATGTGGTCAAATGTTGTTGGTAAAAACGCTGCCTTTAATTTATCTTTTTTTTGCTTTTTACTGCCTCATAAGGATTTGATTCTGTCTTACAAAATACGAAAGGGTAGGAGGTATCACGACAAACCTTATTCTATCTTCAATGTTTTGAATCACCCACCCAAAAATACAAGCCTTTTTATAAGTTCTCTAATATATCAGAAATATAAATATCGACAGCATTTATTGGTTTGACTTCTGATCAAAAAATGAGTTGCCATATTATATAATTTATACACAAAAAATATATTAGTTTAAATTTAACGATTCTATCGTATCGGTGTGTTAATAATGATTTTGCTCGATAATAATAATTATTATATTTAAAATGATTATTTAATTTATCAGAAGTTTGTTGTTCGCTTAAACATTCTTACATTTCATAAATAAAAACTGGATTCAAAACCAAACGTGAAATATTTAACTTCAGTCAAGTAAAAATTTTCCATCAGTAACAAGTTCAGAACTTTTGTACAGCCTTTGTGTCTTTTCCTTGCATAGGGTTTTTTATCCAGTAAAGACCTTTTCCCTAAGAACTCACTAATGTAAACTTAAATTCAGTCAATTAAATACAACCATCAGATGGTGATAGTAATAAGGACTAATGAGCCAGTACTAGTAAGATAGACATTATGAGGGGTATTTGTATAAGCCCCAGCTAGTTAGCAGAGGATTACGAGAGAATCCATAAAATTAAAAATTCAAAACCAAAATCAAGCGTTTCAATGTCTATCGTATCTTCTTGGGAGTAAAGCTCAAAATATAGTAAATCTTATAGTTGTGCTGAATCCTCTTCAATGCAGTTATCGAAGGGTATTGTACAGCTAATAAATGAAATGAAACTTCCACAGACAATGACGTTCGAAAGAATAATACTTGTGAGAAGAAGTTCAATTTCATTGCAAATCCGATCACTGATTACATTTCAACCACTCGCCCTGTTGTTACAAGCTTGCATTCAGGAGGTGGTAAGCAAGAAATTGTAGTCGTGCATTCTTTAGATTTTTGCATGCATTAAAATTGATTGAAAAAGCTAAAAAGATTTTCGGAGCGAACTTTGATATTATTTCTCCGAAAATTTATATAAAAAAATAATGAATAAATATTGGTAACTTTTTATAATTGTTGTTTTTATTATATTTTAAAAGTCAAAACTGTGTGTCAAACGATATTTGTTAATTTAACCAAAAGAAATTATTTTTTTTAATAATTTTTGAGTTTTAGACAAAAGAGCTATTTAAACAAACGTTTATCCGCTTAGTGAGATTTTTATCTTCTGTATTTTTTTGTATTGTATTATAATTATTTTTATCCAACGAGAATTTGCAATTGCTAAGCTAATGCAAGTAGATTCTCAACAGAAAATCTAACGGTGTAAAACAAATAATGTTAATTGTATCTGGTTGTCGTTTTTGTACTAATTATAAAATAAGTGTTTTATATTAGATTCTCTTTAAAATATTATGTATAGTGAATACTGCAGAGTTACAACAGCTCCCAATCTTCTAGAGCCAGTGAGACTATGGCATCTGCAATTGAGGTATGTGAGGCTGAAGGTAGTTGGGAGGAGAAAGAGATGGGCAAAATAAAGGTTGTGAAGTACCTGGCTATTCCAGATCTGGTCGCCAAACACGGCTAAAGCCATTTTTAAGCAATGTTTCTATTCTTAATGGTGGTCTTTCACCATGCTAAGCAGAGTATCTATCACTCTGGAACGTGCCGTAAATATATATTATTGTATATTAATCAAATGTGTTATGGCACACATTAATTAATTAAAATATATTTAAAAAACGCCGGGTTTACCCTCGACCTCTAAAAAGTCTTGCTACTCGACCATGGAGGCCATCAAAATAAAGTTACTGGAATATTATGAATTATAAATAATTTCCTTCGCGAGTACGGACGTGCATGCGTACGAGTGTTATTTTTCAAAATTGAATTCGATGCGTTCGAAAAAAATATATATTTTTTAAATTCTAT